>SRQH01000036.1:0-78279 GCA_018360345.1 Claviceps sp. LM84 group G4 | reverse complement strand
ACAACCCTCCCCCTCCCCCTCCCCTCACTCTCCAACACCAACGGCCCTCCCCCTGGCCCACTAGCATCCAAACTCACCGTCACGCTCCTCTTCTCACTCACCACCCTAACCCATAAACAATCCAAATTCGGTATCCTCTTCGTCGCCTCCCTCGCACCTTTTCCAAACTCTACCCTCCCCTTGTCCACCACGCCACCCGCCCACGCCGCACAGCGCAAATCCCTTCCAGACACGGCGGGGTCTTCTCCCTCCGTCTCGCGCCGCAGCAGATTCCCGCAGACCAAGTCCCTCCCCAGAGCATGTCTCTTGATGTGACGCTTCAACGTTTGGGCTTTTTTGCGCGCAGCATCCCGGGAGAGGTCCTCGCCGCGGCGCTTCTTGACAGAGTCGGCTGACCAGGGTGCTTGAGAGGGAGCGGTGTGGGAGTTTTCGATTTTGAAGTATTTCTTGCGGGTGGTGTCTGCGGGGATGTTAGTATGACTCGTGGACTCGTGACGGATAGAGACAAAGGAGACGTTAAGAATATGGGAAGTAAGGTCTGTGTAGGAGGGCGTTTGTACCGTAGTAATATCCCGGGATTTCCAGCATTGTGTTTGGTTTTCTTTTAATGCAGACTTCTTTCGTCGATTTGGGTTGAGATGTTTGCTTTTGCTCTGGTTGGTGGCTGTGGTGGCTTCAAACTTCAAGGTATGGATGGGCCTTTTTGATCACGTTTTGCTCTCTCTCGTTTTTTTTTCGTTCTTCGTTTGCGCCCTTGGTTTGTTTTGCCTGTTTTCCTCCTTGCTTTCTCCTGGCCTCCCTCTTCCTTTTGACACTCCCCCTTGTAGATTCTTCTCTTCTCCTATGGTTGTTTTTTTGGCCTTTCCCTTACTATTCGTTTCACTCAATCTCACAAGTCCTTTCCTTACTTCGATCCTTTTGAACTCTTCTCGGACCCCCACTATTCAACATGATGCGCGTGAATGGACGTCAGTCACGTCACGTGACTCCCAGCGCGCCGTTCCCCCCCCGTATGTATCACGATTCACGACGTCACTCGCTGTAGAGTCTAGACCCCCCTCGTAGCTGTCAGATTAAGCACGTAATCTTATTGGAAATGAAATTGTGAAGAACTTGGTGCAGTGATTTCTTCTGTTGTAAAGTTCAAGTTTATGTCAACTGGCCTCAGCCAAGAGGCCCAAGACTCCACCTATAGTAGAAAATAGTTCGTGGAATCTTCGCCCATGCTTGGTAGGTAATCTGTCTTGCCTGCGTATAGGTAGTATCATATGCGGTACCTGTTGACATGTCGCATCCGCAGAACGAAGATTGGATAATGGAGATAGGGACCAGACAAGAGTCAAAAGTGGAAATGGTAAAAAAACGTGACAGCTTGCAGCGATAATTTCACATAGGTACTCCGTACGCAGGTGCTCAGCGGTATCCAGATGTACCTAACCCAGGCAACATTATACATACAATTTAGACACCGTGTGCTAATTGCTCACCTATCGTTAACACGTCATTATTATTATTTTTACTTTATTCATTAGGTGTCTAAAGACGGTATCTCTAAGAAACAAGAAAGGTTGCTCCCTCATCCACGCCAGAACGCGTAATGCTTGCGTTTTCAAAACTCGTACAATGCAAAGGTTTAAACATGAAAGCGACAGAGCAGGCGCGAGGCCGTGCGGGTATGTAGTGAAGCCCCCCTCTAAATTTAAGCAGACTTTTCGTGCTGGGTGGAAACGCGCTGAAGGGAAACGACTGCACGAACTGTTAGTCATGGACTCATAGGTATCATGGGTCGGCCTCATTGAGGCACGAGAAATGTGGAAGGGATACATACCAAAGTCTTCCAGCGATCGCTGCTTCTGGTCCTTCTTGGGGGACTTGCCGTGCATCAGATTATCGAAGCCAGCACTGCCCTGCATGAGGTAGTACAGACCGCCCATGACGGCAAAGATACCGAAGGAGAAAATCCAGATACGGACAACAGCGACGATGGAGGTCTGGATGTTGTGGACGAACCATCCGAAAAGACAGAAAAAGGTAGCAATGATATCGACGACCAAAATGGCGCCAGACAGCTGCCACGAGGGGATCGATGACCAGAAGGGACCGTTGGCACGGGTGATGAAGATCAGCCAGTTCTCAGTGAGAGAGATCTCAAGGAAGAGAACGGGGTCCATGTTACCAAAGTTCTGGACGATACCACCGTTCTCGCCACCGGCGAACATGGTGGTGAGAGCAATCCAAGTACCGACAGCCAGAACGACACCAAGGAGCACAGACATACCCCAAAGCTTGGGCAGATTCCACTTGACGGGAGTCTGAGAGAAGGGAGCGTTATCGTAAGCAATGGCGAGGGTGGCAATATCGGCGAAAATAGCAATGAAGACGACGAGCTGAAGGTTCAGGACGCGGTTCAGGATAGCGATCCAGAGACCAAGGAAGATCTCCATGTGCAGAGACAAGGCGATACGGTAGACGACATAGGCGTACATGCGGTGGAAAATCTGTCGAGACGTCTTGAGAGCGTCAATGATGGCACCGAGACCGGGGGCAAGGAAGACAATGTCGGCAGCGGAACGAGCGGCGTCAGAGGCACCTTCGACAGCGATACCGGTATCAGCCTTCTTCAGTGAGGGAGCGTCGTTGACACCGTCACCAGTCATGGCAACGAGGTAGCCACGCTGCTGCAGAATCTCGACGACAGAGTACTTATGCTGGGGGAAGACTTCGGCGAAACCATCGGCAGCCTCAACGAAATCGTACACCTCGGAACCAGGCATGTCACCGCCACCGCCGAGACCGAGACGCTCAGCGTTGTAAACGTTGGTACCAAGGCCGAGCTGGCGGGAGGTCTCACGAGCAATACCGACGGCGTCACCAGTCAACATCTTGATGGACAGACCGAGTTGCTTGGCTTCGTTGATGGTGCGAGCGGTATCGTGACGAGGAGGGTCAGAGCAAGGCATTATTCCAAGAATTTCCCAGGCACCCTCACCGCGCTTGCGGGCAACACCGAGAGAACGGAAACCACGGGTGGCAAACTCGGCAACACAGTTCTTGTAAGCCTTGTCAACAGCCTCGGGAATGGGGTGGTCTTCCTCGACAGTCTTGAGAACGAAGAGAGGAGCACCCTTGACGCAGGTAATACGCTCGCCCTGGGGAGACTCGACGAGAGCCTGAACCTTCTTGGAGACGGGATCGAAGGGGTGGAAGTCAAGGACCTTGTACTTGGAGAGCACAGACTTGGCGCGGGGGTAGAACTTGAGGGCCTTGAGGAAAGCCTTGTCGATGGCGTCAATACCCTTCTTCTTGCGGGAAGCAGCGAGACAGGCAGTCAGCATCAGGTCGTCGGGGTCAACGCCCTGGACGGTGTAGGGCTCGGAAAGAGAGAGCTTGTTCTTGGTCAGGGTACCAGTCTTGTCAGAGCAAAGAATCTCGACACCAGCCAGTGACTCAATGGCAGACAGCTTCTGGACAATGGCCTGCTTCTTGGCAAGGTAGGCAGCACCGACAGCCATGGTGGTGGTGACAACGGCAGGAAGACCGACGGGGACACCGACAATGGTGATGGCCAGGGTGAAGGTGAGGATTTCGACGATGCCGTTGGAGCGGTAGAAAGACGAGATCCAGACAACCAAGAGAGTGACGATGACAAGAATCAGCAAAACAGTACCGATACCGTTGAGAACCTCAGTGAAGTGACCAGTGCCACCAGCGGACTGGGACACCAGGGCGGCAGCACGACCGACAAAGGTGTTGTCACCAGTAGCAGTGACGACCACAAAGGCCTCACCACGCTTGACGGCGGAGGAAGCATAGCAGTTGTCGCCCTTGTGCTTGTCGACGGCGAGCGATTCACCAGTGATGGCAGACTGATCGACCTGGAGGAAAGCATCTTCGGTGACGATGCGACCATCGGCGGGAATAATAGTACCTTCCTCAACCTGGAGAATATCACCGGGAACAACCTCGGGAGCCTCAATCTCTTTGAGAGTGCCGTCACGGAGAACAACGGCCTTGAGGGCAAGAGTCTTCTTCAATTCTTCGACAATGGATCCGGCCTGGAATTCTTGGATGAAACCGACGGCGGCGTTGAGCAACAGGAGACCACAGATGACACCGAAATCAACCCAATCCTGGAGACCGGCAGCCAAGACAGCAGCAGCCTACAAAAGAAACCCTGGTTAGCGCACAGTCGTTACAAATAAACTGATGTAATGCTGAATGAAAGAGACAACGTAAAACGATTTGGTGCGGAGTGGATCGGATGTGCACTGCGCGTCAAATTGCGACCGGCTGGTTGCAGCAGGATGCGCTAAAGAGACTCTGTGGGTCTCGGCAGAAAGCGACGTCCCGAGAAAGGAGTTCTTCCCGACAAGTCTCGAATTGGCCTCGGCCGCTCGCTCTCCGTGCCGCCATGACGACCGAGTCAGCTGGCAATCCCATGCTCCCGCGCATCCGTCCGTCGTCAAGACAACATCTCGAGGTATGCGCGGGGCTTCGGGACGCGAGGTCCGCAATTGTATGAGCGTCTTCGCGTCCGAGGGGAGATCGGCTGAATCAGGTCGCCCATCTTACTTGTGCTCCACTCCGCGTCCAACTGGTTTCGGCCAGTGTGAGGAGCCAATTGCTTGCGGTCCACCACAGATTGGGTGGAGCATGCAATTTGCGGAGAACGCAAGCCAGCAAGGAAAAATGGCGCGCGAAAAGAAGACAGAGAGGGCAAAAAACAATGACCATGGGGGCGCTCTTGCGTGGCTGCAAGCGTACTGCCAAGAACTGGCAGCCTGACTTGCACCAGGCGAGTACATGACGGGAATATGAGAAGGGAGGCGTCGCGATCGGCATCTTTGCAGCCATCTGACAATGGATTGCGCAAACATGACCGAGATAGGCCGGAAATTCTGACAACTCCATTTGCATCTCGCAATGTAGGAGAGACTGGCCGCCGGAAAAAAAAAGAAATTGATACAGTAAAAAACGTGAATGTGGTAGATGGACAAAAAACAGCAAAAAACTGCGCACAGGGGCGCGGATCAAAGACTCACCTCCATGACGAACTGGATAGGACCAATGAAGTAGGACAGGAACTTGAGAATCAAATTCTCCTTCTCTTCCTTCATCTGATTGAGACCGTACTTGCGGCGACGGGCAGTGACCTCGGACTCGGTCAAACCAACACGGCTGTCAGTCTGAAGCATTTCCTCGGGGACAACGCGGCCACCACCAGGGGCGCCTTCCTCTTCCTCCTCTTCAAAGGCATCGTGGCCATCTTGTGACTCGAGATCCTCGATCAAGGCGTCAATGTCCTCATCTTCATCGTCGTCATCGACAGCGGAAACCTTCTTGGGGGCGTTCTCAGCAGGAGCTTGCTGGCGGGACTTTTCGTCGAACTGTCCAGACTCAATGTTGGTGTCGAGCGCAGGTGCGCCGACTTTGTTGTCCGCCATTGAGGGGTCGGGTGAACTATGACAGTTCAAAGTCCGGAGATATCTGATGTATTTTTGATCTTTGTAGGAGGATGGAGATGAAAAATACTGTTGTTCTTCTCTAGGTTTGGCAGGAAAAGATGATTTGTCGCGGCGGCGCTAATTGGGAGCAATAGCAAAATTACCCCAGGGGCCAGAGAGAAAGCGAAGGTTGAAACCAGAGGAGGGGGAGGGGGGTTAGGAAGGAGGATAAGTGTCGAAGCACCACACGAGGGAGAGGGGATGGTCACTTAAGGGCAACGCATTCGTGGGTGTCGGGGGAAGAAGGAGAAAAAAAAAGTGAGGGTTTGGGGAATGGGTGGGAGGACTATTTCAATGAAAGTGTCTTTTTCCCTTAGCTTCGGATTGGGAAGGGAAAGCAACAAGCAGCGAACCCACTTTCTGTTTCCCACGAGTAGGTATCCGTACTCTGTATATGTACCGTGTACGGCTTACAGTCCAAGTCAGACCAGTTCAAACCAGTCAGTCAGACCAAGTACCTACTACCAAGTCAGTCCGTCCAGTCCGTCCAGTCCACGCCAGCCGCGGCCACCACCAGCCCAGGCCCATGGGGCAACCCGCAAAAAATCTGCCATCACGCATCCATCACGCATACCCATCCCCATCCCCATCTTCCATCTCGCAGTCCCCCATCTTGCCATCGTCATCCAGACCGGCGAGCCGCGAGCCGTGGGAACCGCCCAGACCGTCCAGGCCCTGCAGCGCTGTAGGCGGTTACCCAATGGACAGGGCAGCGGCTCGCTGGCAAAGAATGGACTGTACATGGCTTTTGCGGGTGGCCCTGGCTGGCTTCGGCGGTCTCTGGTCTGCTCAGTGCTCGCGCTGTGCGTCTGCTGGGGCCGTACCCCCACCCCCGTCCAATGAGCGACAGACTCACACACGAAAACAAAGTCGCTCATACTCCGTAGTACTACCTAGGTAGGTGGCTGCCTACCCAAATTACTACCGCGACGCCCAGTGCAGACACGCCGGCGGAGCAGCGAGGAACTCCGGCATACTAGTTGGCTTATGCCTTGCGTCAAGTCACTCCGGAGTTCTTTCTTGCAGCAATAGCAGCAGCAACCTGGGGGCGTCTCCCGAGTCATCTCGAGAGCGCAGAATACCTAGAGTACCTAGGAGCCGAAACAAGCCAATGAGAATTGTATAAAAAGAAGAGAAAAATGCAAAAAGTAAAAAAAAAGCCATCCCTGTACATCGGCCCAGGCCTCGTTTGGTTGCCAGGCACCGCACCAGAAAAAGACAGTCATCGAGGGCAAGCCATACCTAGGTATCTCTCGCGTGACGGCTTGCTTTTTGGTTTTGGCCCGTCGACGACACATTCAGCGCGCAAAGCTGGGGGAAAGAAAATCAACAAGGCCTCTGCGCCTATTCCGCCTATTAGTTGCGCCGAGCAAGAGCCAGATTAGACGTACTTTACCGGGGTGGTGTCACAGGCGACAATCATCCCGGAGCGTGCATTGTTGACAGAGATTGGAGGGCTGGAGGAAAACGCAGTGTTGTGCTTTGGCACTTTGGAGACCGACGGACAGTACGAATTGGGCGACAGACTGCACAGTGCACAGTGCACGTGTTCGCTGTGGTGCAGTGCTCTTGGCTGTACTCCGTAAAACTTGTGGTTGGCTTGTCCTGTCAATCTTTGGGCGCCGTCCACGCCAAGCTCTAGTGCGCTCCAGGTACGGAAGCGGACGAGATGGCATTGCTTCGATGGAACCCAAAAAGCGAGCCTCGACCCAAG
Source organism: Claviceps sp. LM84 group G4 (assembly GCA_018360345.1). Taxonomy (NCBI): domain Eukaryota; kingdom Fungi; phylum Ascomycota; class Sordariomycetes; order Hypocreales; family Clavicipitaceae; genus Claviceps; species Claviceps sp. LM84 group G4. The sequence goes on along the minus strand of SRQH01000036.1, from coordinate 71,061 downwards.
CCGCTAGAGACGCCAGCAAAGACGCCGGCGTAGGGACGCCAAGCCAGCGCAGAGAACGCCGATGCGAAGGCAAGTCGATGCCTTCGTCTCCAGAAGGCGTCAAGCCCGCCCACGGGTCTACTCCGTACGTCGCGAGGGTAGAGAGGAGACGATCTGGCGGTGGGAATACCTATCCCAGGACCATACGCCGCTTGTCAATGGGCTCCCCCATATCGCGCATTCGCGCTTTTCGCGCCCCCTTCACCGTTTCGTCAACCTGACGCAGATCCCGCAACCTCCGACTTTGGGCCGTGATCCCTCGTTCCTTTCCTGCTTCCTTTTCCAAGTACATACTCAGCTTTTCCAAATACTCGCCTTCTCCTTCGGCATTACTGCGTAGCAATCCTGTTCTCTTCGTCGCCCTTTGTTTTGGCATTGGCACTGCATCATGATCCTGTCTTGCTCGTTACCCAACCCGCCCCCCGTTCCGTCAATGCACGAGAGGGGGGCCAAACCCCGTGGGGGACCACACAGGCTGCCCTTGCCGAAAGGCCACGGATGCTGGAGAAGGTCGGGCAAAATACGGAGTACGGGAGCATGGATCCAAATGTGGGAAGGGAAGACAAAGACAAGCTTGGCGAGGATGAAATCAAGGGGAGGAAGACGCCAATCTCGTTTTCGTTTTCCGGTCAACGGGGTTTGTGCTGTGGAAATAAAATGCCGGACCGGAACAAGGCGGCCTATCCCACACGGCTTCTACGTCCTTCGATGCGTGCTTCTTTGCGTCGTACGTCGGGCAAATCTCTGTGCAATGTATACAAAGTAGGTGCCTACGTACGGAGTATACTGTATGTATAGTAGTAGTACTTCCCGTAATGCTGTAGCTTGTGCCTTACATTGGAGGTTGCAATGCTATACCGCTTGCAGGAAAGTAATACCACGTTATGCGAAGTCGGAAGCACAAGATGAGGTGTGCCTAGGTATCAAGTGGTCTGCAATTTCAACCCCAAAGCGCTCCGTACTCCGTACAGCTTAATCGAGCCATCACGATGCACGTGATCGCATAACGAGCCCCCAGGAGCGATCCGTCAAATCTTGCGCCCTTTTTTTCATCTCGTCATGCGAGGTTGTGCCCCAGACGAGCACGCTTCTCCAGGTTGCCCAGGGCATGGCACGGCAGGGCAGGTAAAATCAGGGTCCAAATTTTCTGGGGGAAGCGGCCTAGGTACTCCAGACTTTCATTCGTATGGTCAATGTCGGAGAAGCGGGATGCTAGATCCGCGATGTAGAGGCGCGATGGTGAGGGATGCATATGTACCTACGTCTTGGAAGGGCGGGGTGATGATATTCCGTGTTGTCGTGACTCGTCCAAGCGATGGGATATCTTTGCCTTGCCTTGGCTTGTATGTCACTGAGCTCTGCTGGACTGCTTGACCCGCTGAACTTCTTGATCTGACAGCTTGCTACGACGGCTTAATAACATCTACTCACCGATCTTTAAGTTGCATAAATATCCCCCTCACCAACACCACCCAAGTTCCAACCTCGCGTGCTGTCTCAAAGAAGGCGTCACACGGCCCCGAATTAAGGTTTCCCTCCCGGGCTCGTTCCTGCCTCGGAAACCCATTTAGACTTGGCCAAAGGCCCAAAGCTAAGCCGCCTTCGTCCGAAAAAAAGGATTGTGTGCGACTTGCAGCCGACAAGGCACCCCCATCTCCCCATCGGCGTCGTTCGTTGCCGACACAAGAAGTCTCACAACTTCGACTCCGTACGTACCTAGGTACTCGATGCCCCCACGTGACGTCAGTTGCAAATCGCACTCTATCGCGTCAATTTCTCGGTCAGCGGGTGGCATTTGCCGCCAAAAAGGAGCCCGCTCCCCTCAATTGCTAAAATGCCGGGGAGGGAGAGGGGGCCTTCGATAAGACGCAGGTACGTGACAAGGAAGTTCTAGCGAAGAAGAAGGGGCTTGCCGAGTTATCGTCTTCCGCAAGCGGACTTTGTGTGATTTTACCCGCGCGAAGATGAATGGAATTGAGCCGAGGGGAGGAGCCTGGAGGGGCAACGAGCCAGATCGCGGCCCAGGGCCAACAAAATGAGGCGCCACAAATGCCGCCGGAATCCAAGTTCCCTGCTTCCAATTCCCCATGTCCTATCTGTTGATTGGTCACTCTATGGTGCCAGTTGGTGCTTATTGGTTCCCCAATTGGTGTCGAACTTGGTGTCCACTGTCGAGACTCGATGGGGGGCTTCTCTGGAAAGCACTGTGTGCCATACGGCGCCGAATCCCAAGCCGAAATGCACGGAGCTGTCAGATAAACTTGCAATCCCATTGGCCTGGTTGATCTCCCATCCCCGCCCCGCGCACACCCTTCCCCACCCGTCACCTTGGAGAGATATCGAGCCTTGCTGCGTTGGATCAACGCCTTTTCGCTGCCTTGTTGTCCTTCTTGTCGTTGTCGCGCAATTACCCCTGGTTCTTTTGCCGGGCCATTCTCCGCGACGCACTACCTACGCAGCCCTGACAGGAAGTACGGAGTACGTACCTACATACATACATACATATGTACCTACGTATCATCATCACATGTACGGGGAAGAAGAGCTGGAGCTCGTTAACGAAAGGCGCAATGTTTGTTTGTGTGGTTTCCACTGGCTTGTCAGGACTTCAGGGCAGCCGAGCCCGAGCCTTGGCAAAGGGTACATACCTACGGAGTACTCCGTACACAAAGGAAGAATTCGCCGCCTTTCTCCATTCTTTCAGGGCGCCGGGAAGCAGTTCTCCAGACTGTTGGACATGTCAAACCTAACCTGTCAATCTGTCCAACCTGACAAGCCTGCCAATGTCCTCAATGCTGTCAGACCTGCCAGAAGTTAATTAGAACCGACAACACCAGACGAAAAAGCCGCCTTCGCCACATGGCACAACTTATGGAGTACAAGTCTCGAGCGAAGCAACATCCAAGTCCAACAAGTTCGGCCCGCCCAGCACAACACGGACGGCGGCAGACACGCCAACCCGGTCCTTGAGTGTGGGTGCGATGCTTTTATCCCCAGCTTCTCCTACGTCATAACTTTGTAGGAATGGCGCCTCCCCTTGAAGATTTCCTGCATTCCCCCAGACCATGCCGCATTTTTCGCACCCAGCCAATGAGAATCTCTATGCATGGCTTCCATGGTCGCTTCTACGGTGTACCTATGTACTCCGTATCTACTCCGTACATTCTACAGTATCTACGGAGTACCTAGGTACCTACTCCGTACATCCTGCGTTGTACATACCTACCTAGCACTCCGACCATGTGATTTTGTGATGTGATTTGCCCACCAAACCCGCCAGCCGGCCCGGGGGGCTCTAGGATGATGATCTGGCCGCCCGCCTTTTTCGCCTTGGCGCATTGTACAAACAAGGGTGGCATCTGATCTGCCAGCAGGAAAAACACATGTCCTCGGCGACCACAAGACCTACGAATGTCCGTAGAAGCGGACTTGGCTTGGGCTGACTGATTGCTAACGAAAGCCTCTTTTGTTCTTATTTTTCTTTGTTCTTTTTCTTTATTTTATAGTTTATTATTGCTTTCAATTTTTTTTTTTTTTTTGGCAGGCGGATGTCAGTCCCCCGGCTTCATTTGTGGAGAACGTGGAGGTGTTCCTTGATCAGTGATGAACGATGCGTCTTTTTTTCCTTGGCTCCCCCTTCTAGCGGCAAGGCCCTTTCTAGCGGCACATGCTGCACGAACTGGGTTTCTCCCCAATCATGATGGGGCAGCGTGAAGGCGACCCTGCATGATGGCAATTTACATTCCGCAACAGGCGGCATTGGGAAATGAATCGTGTTCTGATGTGATCACTGATGATCGCTCGCTTCAGCCTTTTTGGCCAGAGCTGAGTTTGTGGCACATTGTCGGCTCGCCTTTACTACGGAGTACATATGTACGGTTGTACCTAGGTATTCGTGCGTAGGTACGGAGTACCTTAGGTACATATCGACACGCCAGCAATTGTGGTCGCAAGAACCTTTTGCCTCCCGGTGTCGGTCCTAGGGCTTGGAATTTGGCGCTGTCGTCATAATAATTGTCGGTCGGCTGCTACGGCAGTGGGCATGGTCTGGTTCGTATTTCACCGCAGGAGCACGTACCTAGGTAGGTAAATATGAAGTTGTGACTTGTGCTCACTGCTGTCACTTGTAACTTCAATTATTAAGTTGTGATTCGTGAATGCTGCGCAAATTGGCACCGACCTGATGAGCGTTCCAGAACAGTCCACTTTATTATTCCTCACCAAAAGAACTGCTGGCATCGTCGCCTGTTTGAGCTCGCTACATATTGAAATTTGAGGCATTTCAAATGACCTGTTGTGTTCTAACTTCTGTTCAATCTTTTATTTTAACTTGCCCCTTTGCGACGAATACCTACATACCTCCAATGTGCAGTGAGTGGCCCTTGCCTCGACCCAAACGACACATGTTCCAGGCACCAACTTCAAAGGCTATGAGCCTATGACGCTCAAACTCACTCCCCGGTTTCAAAACACACAAGGCCTTTGTATGTACCCAGGCTTTCTAAAATAACCGCATCCGAGACAAGACACAAGAGAGACACAACAGTGCTCAAATGTCGATTTGGCGACCCCTTCGCCTTCATCGAGATTGCTCCAGGGTTTGTGCGCCGTCGCGGTCTCCGTAGAAATCGTGGACCTGTGTTCACTGTTCAGACGACAAACATGCACTGTCGCATCGCATCGTGCAAAATATACATACATACATATATGTTCGCGCCAAGGAAGGGGGGTCGGTTCTCGTCTTTCTGTCTTAATTACAGGTTGCGCCGTATGTACGGAGTAGGTATGTATGTAGTACACAACTGTCATTGCTTGTGGCTGGCTTAACAGAAAAACTTAACCTCAAATCTCATCTCCAGTTGCGTTCTCTGGACTTCCAGAAGCATGTGCGATCTACATACGTACCTGTAATTTGTAGACTCTAATGTACTCCGTACAGAGACATGTACCTACTGCATATAATCAGGCCTGCGCTTCATTTACCTGCAGGGACTTTGAAGAACAATCCCCTCTTCTGAAAGACGCCTCTTTACGGAGTACTCTTTAGGTTTTTGCGCGCCAAGCCGCATAATAAGCCGCACCATTGTTACTGTTACACACGAGACCAAACGCGAAAGAAAGAAAAAAAAAAAACGTAAAAATGCAAAACAAACCAGCACAACACGGAGTTCCCATGTCCCGCCGACAAGCTCCGACTCGGATGAGACATGTGTTTGAACTTTGGGGCCCCCGGGAGGGAGGGAGGCTGGCAGGCTGGAGCCGCCCATCATCAGCCGGAGAAGAATCGTTCCTCGTGCAACTGCAACAAGGCCCGGCCGATAACATGCATGGCCGCGCGGGAGCTAGTTGCATACACAAGGTACATATGTAGCAAGCAAGCTTTTCCAGAAGTGCCAGTCGGGATCAAAGTCGTCAGTAGGTATGGCGATGCTAGCTTCTTGGCGGAAGGGCTCGAGGAGGCATGTGGTCGATTTCGTAGCTCCCCTTATTAGGTATCAGAACTACCGGGACCGGACCGGTGGGGGGTATTGGGTGCAACATGAAGGGTTTTAACTTTTAACTTTTGTAGCATTTGTCCTCAGGTGCTGCTTATTACTGCTCAACGTCTCACGAGTCACTCGTGTTCTCCGTCTACGGAGCGTCTGCGGGGTATCATGGTATGCAAGTTACGTGGCCTTCCTGCGAAGCGAAGGAGACGGGTGGTCAGACTCACTGGTGACCTGGTCAGTGGTCACGGGAAAATGGGGCGAGAGACTCGAAGAGAGTAAGAGGTACTACAAGAGCGCAAAGTGGTAGACGACGTCGCCCACCGCCTTCAAGTAAAAGACAACAAAATAGCATATCCCGGCGCCATCATAGCGCAATTGTAGCGCCATCGTAGCGCCATGGCAGCGCCATGGCTGCATTTACGCTTGGAAACCACAACCATGGCGCCGGGAAGGATGTCGACGATATGTACAAACTAAAAAGGAACTGCGTGTCCTCAATGAATCTATAAGCATAGTACATACGTACCTAGGTAGGCCACCTAGCTTTTATTAAGTGATATCTGGGCGGTGTCGACGGCTCGTCATGCCGACTTTAATAACTACCTAGGTACCTATGTACATATCCCTCTGTCCCCGAGTCCCGCGGCCTCAAAAGGCGCTCGAAAGGCGCAGCCTTGTTTTCACTGCAGTCTGCGTGTCTTTGCGTTTGGGGTTCCTGAAATTTCTTCATCTTTAAATCCAGTGCCTCCTCCTGATGAGTCCTCACAAGGGCATTCCCGAATCCCCAATGCCCATCCGCCCACGATCCATCCGGGCCACTGATTTGGGTCGGTAGGTTCCTCCAACTTCCCGTCCACCCAGTCAGTCACCCTCACCAGTTTCCATCTCTGTCGTCAACGCTGCCAAGTCGCCAGTCACGAAAGTTGCCATACTTACGACTGACTTACAAACACCTATCAGTGTGGTAACTTGTTTGTCAGTTTCAACTTTCCAGTTGCCAGTCGCATTTTCACATCCCTCCTTATTCCCGTCCCGGACTCTCCACCGAACCGGCTTACGGACGGACACCCGGAAGCGCGATCCGTGTTCCGTCGGACTTTATCAAACGAATTTTTTTTTTCTCGCAATTTTTTCTCGATGCATTATATTCTTACTTACTTCGTGTTTTATCTTAGCCTCTTTTAGGTGTTCTGGTCTCCTCGTCCTCGGCGCCTCCCTCGGTCCCGGCTTATCGTGCCCGTCGTTCGGCAGTCCCTATCCGTGTGGAGTTTTGGATTGTGGGCGGAACTTGGAAGGCTTCTCGGAAATTGAGAACCTCTCTTTTGGGACGTTGCCCGGCTTTTAAGATACATACCTATCGGGTGGACGGGCCTGTCACTAGGTACATAGGCAGGTCAGAGGTTTCCGGACTTCCTATGCCGAAATCGTTTGGTCTGGCTGCTGGACTGGACGGGTCACGGGGTTGCGTCATGTTGGGGACCGGGTTCCTGAAGCCGCTCGATCCGAGCGGTATGTGGCTCCCAAGGTCCAGTTGGTGTTGGATCATGCATTCTGATTTCTACCTATGCATTCTCGGATCGAAGCGGCACTTGTCCGTACATAGTATGCAAAGACTTTTATTAGGAGTTGGGTTGTCAACTTGTCTGTGCCTGGCCTGACTAGTCCTTTTAGAAAAGGGGTAAGTATACTCCGTACGTAGGTAGTAGTGTCTGCCGAGGCTCGGAGCCGGAGTTCTCACTTCCACGGATTGATATGTAATGCTGCAACTTGCGTCATGTCACGGGAGGTGCGATTTGCTTGCTTAATGCTTCGTAGCGCTGCAAGCCTCAAGGTTGTGCCGCGGGTTTTTAAAATTCTCGTGACAACGCAATGAACGCATGCACAGGTCATGTATACGACATGTACTCCGTTGCTCGGCGTCATCAAGTAAAACTACCACGTGTATGGGCCATGGCACTAGACACCGAACAAGGCACACTCGTCTGATGACTCTGCAGACTGCGTAACCCTTCAGACTTCATTCATACCAACAGCCAAGTGTTCACCTCACGCAACTACACAAGACCACCCAAACTAGAACCGTCTCCTTTCAAGATTGAAAATAAAAGTTTCCATAATCTCGCAAAGCTAGCACTACACCGCCCGATCCCACGAACCCCGTCACGCAAGCCGCAAACGATAACAGGCAGAGGCGTATGCAAATTCCCCATACACAACCGCAAAAGCGCACGATAACCAACAAAAATAAGCAGGTAGGAAGAAAATTGAAAAAACGTCATCCGAGTCTCAAACCAGCGAAGACTTGGTCGTGAGTCACCCACCGCAGACAATATTGAACAGACACTCACCCCATATCATCTGAGCTCTCCATGCAGTCATGAACATTCTATTCCTAGGCGTCAATGCATCCGCCTCCTCGCCAAATTGATTCATATCGAGAGATGGAAAAGCGCAAGGTCAGTAAAACCTAATGGGCCAGGAAACAAGACAGGTATAATAATTAGAGAAAAACACCCCCAAAAAAGTTACGCGCACATCACATCATGAAGTGATTATCTAGTGAGCACCGGGATCAGGAAATGAAAATCCGGCTGGAAAGTTGGGCATGCCGTTAGGTAACGTCCCAATACCGAAAGGAAAGGTCGTCATGGGTTGGCTGTTGCCGTAATCGGCGGCCTTGCGAGCAGGAGGTCCCTCTCGATTGCGGCGAGAATGCCCTCTGCTGGGCTCGTCTTCCTTGTTTCGCGTCGACTTGGGTCCATTGCTGCCGCCTTTGTCGGTCTGCATACGGCGACTGATGGCCTTTGAAGAGACACCGGCTCCGATTTCGATATCGGGCTCCTCGACGGAGAGGCCGCTCTCGATTGGTCGTCCTCCGCTGCCACCATAGGGAGCAGTTAGAATCCATTTTCGATCAGCCTCGGTGAGTTTGTGGATGGGAATCACGCTGACACCAGTAGCGTAGTCGCTGCAGTCTCGGGGTCCGAAACCAACTCCCCATCGAGTCTAGATAAGGTGTGTTGTTAGCAAAGACAGTCATGAGAGAGAGCATTTTAGGGGGGGGGAGAAGCGGTATTGGTTGTACATACCCTCAACGGCAGATCAATGGTCCGGTTGTCCTCCATGTTCTCCTTGGCTTTCAGCGCATCTTTCCTGGTCAACATCTTGACAAAGGCATGTCGCTTATCCTTGTTCACGATACAAGTCTGCACGGTTCCGTAGCGGTTGAAGATTCTGCGAAGCTCAGCCTCGGAACATCTGCACATGCTATTATTAGTCGTGTTTCTCTCAAACAGGACTGAAATCCAAGTATTGGGGGAATGCTCACGTTACACCGCCGACGAAAAGGGTGCGGCTATAGACCTTGATGGTACCCGACGGCAATGAGGCGTCATACTCGATCCATCTCTCAATGTGAGGAAGACCATCATCGGGTGTAGGACTGCGACCACGACGACCCGCAGGACTACGCTGTCGATAATCGCTGCCTCCGCGGCCATTGGAGGGTGAATTGCGACCGTGGCTACCCCTATCTCGTCCTCCACGAGGGGAGTCACGAGCGCCCCACCCTCGATCGGGCGATCTTGACCTTGACCGGCCATGATATCTGGGAGATCTAGCTCCGTCCTGATAAACTCTGTCACGTCCATCGCCGACTATAGGCGTCGGATGACCCCATGGCTGCTGCGCAACCGTGGAAAATGTGCCCTGGGCAGCGGGAATAGGAAGCTGGAAAGTTGATGGAGGCGCTGTACTGGACGCAGGATTGCCGTTATTGGTCATGCTTTGAATCAAAGCAGGTATCTTGTCAAACGGGACACCCTGGTCGGCGAGAGCCTTGATCAGCAGAATTTGTTGTTGCACACCCGAATCTAACGCTGAACCACCCGCGGGCGCAGGAGGAGCAGCAGCATTTGCCATAGGATACGGATTGGGGCCATTACTGGCGTTGTGCAGCATGGGAGAATGAGAGGCCTGTGGTTGCATTTGAGGAAGTGCAAAGGGCAAAGAGGGCATGTTTACGGCTTGTGAAGGCGGATGATACGATGCATGAGCCGGCTGTTGAGCTTGCGGTATCGTTGACGAAGATACTGGCTGAGGCAAGCCATTAGGGAGCAAGTTATACGATGCGGCCGGCACAGGTATATTGGCAGTACCGTTAGCAGTGTTGACAGAGGCAGGCGCCGAGGTATTCTGCCTAGCAATCTTCGCGAGGGCTTCAAGAATGGAAGAACCATTAGCGACGGGAGCGGCGGGAGGAGCGGCAGCTGGAGCGCCAGTTGAACTTTGCAGAAAAGCTAACACTGATGCAGGAGGGCTACCTGGGGGGGTCGTCGATGTTTCTGAGTTGGAAGATGGTTAGAAGCAGGCTCGCTCAGATCAAGTGGGAGTCGTCAGAGTGATGAGAACCTGTTTCCGGCTACAGGACTGCGAGATACTGATGCTCAAAGCTTCCACTGGGGAAAAGAAATAAAACTGCCATTACAAAAGGCAGGGGATGGCAAACTTACTTGGTGATGGAGCAGCCAATTTGTCCTTGAATTGTTGGATCATTTGCATGGGAAACGTCTGTCCCTTCTCCCAAATGTCTAGCAGTTTCTTGATCTTTTCCTACAAGGTGAAATTTGAGTAAGCTACTTATTTCGGAAGTTTGGAATTGAGTGTTTGCGATTTGCTACCGCGACTAGTACTCTGATACGGTGATTGACTTCATCTGAGCCATGGAATGAATCCAAGGTGTAAAGAAGGGACCGATGCAGCTACGTCGCGTACGTACTGCAAAGACAACCCAATGCAGAGAAGGGCTGCCTCAAACGTAACCTAGCGGACCGCCTTCGACCAGTCGCCCGTAGCAAATCACGATGACATGTGGGGGGAATTGTTTCGTATCCTGGACCGGTGGTGTTGTCTAGAGTAATGCATACCTTGTGTTCTTCAGGAGCAGTTTGGAGAATATCATTCATTAGCACGGGCACAAGTTCCGTCACTCGATATACTCCGGCAGCAAAGGTGCCATCTGAGGCAGAGCTGTTTACTGTTTGCCCTTGAGCTTTTGCTTGCTCGAGCCATTTCCGGGTTACAGAATCTACTACGTAGAGAACCCCCAACTTGTGCGTCCCAGGAGCTTTTTTGAAGTGTGTGTAGATTTTTTGGATGAGTACGGATTCAGACTGCGAGGGAAAATCAGTACGCCATCAAAATGATGTATCGTGTGCCGTGAAGGCACGTCGGCTGCCGAGCGATGTCTGCCTTTACGAAGAGCCAGTACAAATATGGAGAAAAAACGTTGAAGAGAATTACCTGAATATTTGATACGCAGAGTGAGGTTAGACTAGTGATACGAGAACCGGAAACACCGGGGGGCTTCAAGTTCAACATGGCCTGGAGGCCGCCCTCCAGATCTGTCACCGCGGCTGCCATCATCAAGTACAGACGTACTGCAGAGTCGTCTTTTTCTTGTCGAGAAACTCTAGTGGCGCTGACCGAAGACGCGGTCGGTTGCCGCCAACGGGCACTGAAACTTCTGAACTAGGTATGCCTCGATCTACTCTTCCTAGTTGGCAAGACCACACCAAGGACGAGTGGCTCAAGTCTCGGTGCACAATACCTGCTAATGCGCTGCCGTACAGGCACGAGCACCAGCTCGTGATGACTTTACAAGACTCAAGAGTACCGTCTAGCGATGCGTGTCGAATTGTACGTGGGGATCAGTTTTTTTTTTCAACAGATATGAGAATACGCAATGACGTCCAAATGTCAATGAGGATGGCGCGTCACGGAAGTCAAAATCGTCTTCTACTGTGGCGACAATAAGGAGTGTGATATGGTTCACGGACAGCTGATCAGTGCAATGCAATCTTTGTTCCCAGGAGGACGATCAAGCCGATGCGGAAATAAAAGCAGCAGATTTGCGGACAGTCAAAACAGATAATTAGAACGTGTTTGACAGTTCTACGCGAAAAGCGGCTTCTGCGGATGATGCCTGCTATTGTTGTGATGATGAGGCGATGATTTTCAGATGGCGAGGGATGAATTTTCAAATAATGCGGCGTGTTTGGAGATGAGTGAAGAAGGAAAAAATTCATTTGCTGACTGGCACCGGGACACGAGAGGGATCCGAATAAAAGGGGCGGCGGGAAGCGTGTGTCAGCCTGTCAGGCAGAGAAAAACACGACCTGCTGGCCCACTCAATATCATTGGCAGCTGGCTGTTCTGGGTGGACCTTTTGTTCCGACTTTGCGACAAACGTGTGCACCGATTAGCGGACTTCTCTTTTGCTGCCCCCATTCTGCGTCCGGTGCGTCCGGTGCGTCCGTTGTGCACATTGAACTGAACGGTGTTGAGCTGCGCTGCGTCATTGAACTATGTACCGACAAGAATCTACTGTGTTCTGTTCGCCTGCCGGTCGGTCAGCCTTCCAAGTTCCAACGCGATCTGGGATTCGACAACGACGCGCGTGCCCAGAGAATCGAGATAAGCATGCATGCCCATTGCCCAGTGGAACCCACGACGTAAAGCGCAGCGCGCTGTTGGGGAAAGCCTGTACCTAGTATGTGAGTACTCCATACTCGGTACTGTAGTACAATGGGTACCAGGCACTATTGTACTCTATACGGAGTGTATATGTACCAGTAGGTGTCCAGCAGTCGCCTCACGCCTGCAGGCTCTGCAGCTCAGTGGACCTCGCAGCACCCCAAGCGCTGTCATTTATTGTCAATTGGCCCTTCCATCCCAGCATCAAGCTCTGAGAAGTCTGAGACCAGATGGTCTCCCGAGTCAACTTCTTCAGGACGAAGCAGGAAGGAAGGTTCCACTATTTTACACGCTCAGCCTCCCGAGTCCCGACTCACCCCGAGCTTGATGGATCACCGGCCCATGCTAATTTGGCAACAATTTTTTTCCTCTGCTTTCGACCAAGATTGGAACAGCGCACGTCAGGCTTCCGTTGCACCCATTTCACCTCCTAGGGACCCATAATCCTCAGCCATCTCATCTCGTCTTTCAACATCCTCGCTCCTCTTCTCGCTCCCCCTTTTCCTGTCATTGTCTAAGTAGCCGTGATACAGCCTCATCGTCATACAATGGCTTCCGTAACCCGCCTCAGCAACTCTGCCCTCCGGGCCTCGCTCAAGCCCCAACCCTTCAACAGCCGCAATGCCGCTTTCATTGCTGCTCGTTACTACTCTGCCAAGACCCAGGTGAGCTTTCGTCATCATTTCGGCACGCGACAAGCGCAAGCATACTGACGCAATTGGACCCTTTCAAGACCCTCAAGGAGCGCTTTGCCGAGCTTCTACCCGAAAAGATTGAGCAGATCAAGGCTCTCCGAAAGTAAGCATCGACCTCGCCTGCGTCGTCCAGCCTGACTCTCGTGCTGCCGAGTTGCTCAACACTATTCGCGGCTACTTTTGTTAACGAACCGACCTTTTTTAGGGAGCATGGCTCAAAGGTAGTCGACAAGGTCACCCTCGACCAGGTCTACGGTGGCGCTCGTGGTATCAAGGCTCTGGTTTGGGAGGGATCCGTTCTCGATGCCGAGGAGGGCATTCGATTCCGTGGCAAGACCATTCCCGAATGCCAGGAGCTTCTCCCTAAGGCCCCTGGGGGCAAGGAGCCCCTTCCTGAAGGTACGATCCCCTACACCATTTTGCGTTCCAATGTGAAAACAAGTTCAGATTACTTACGGGAAGCTTGCTAGGTCTTTTCTGGCTTCTCTTGACTGGCGAGGTTCCTACGGAGCAGCAGGTCCGCGACCTGTCGGCCGAGTGGGCTGCTCGCTCTGATATCCCCAAGTTCATCGAGGAGCTCATTGATCACTGTCCCACCGACCTGCACCCCATGGCCCAGTTTTCCCTGGCTGTCACTGCTCTCGAGCACACTTCGACTTTCGCCAAGGCTTACGCTAAAGGTGTAAACAAGAAGGACTACTGGGGTTATACTTTTGAGGACTCCATGGACCTCATTGCTAAGCTGCCCAACATTGCTGCTCGCATCTACCAAAACGTGTTCAAGGGCGGCAAGGTTGCGCCTGTCCAGAAGGACAAGGACTACTCGTTCAACTTTGCCAACCAGCTGGGATTCGGTAACAATGCCAACTTCATCGAGCTGCTCCGTCTCTACCTGACCATTCACACGGACCACGAGGGCGGCAACGTCTCTGCCCACACCACTCACTTGGTTGGCTCCGCACTGAGCTCACCCTTCCTGTCTCTGGCCGCTGGTCTCAATGGCCTTGCTGGACCTCTGCACGGTCTGGCTAACCAGGAGGTTCTCCTCTGGTTGACCGAGATGAAGAAGGTCATCGGTGATGACTTGTCCGACAAGAAGATCACCGATTATCTCTGGTCTACTCTCAACTCTGGCCGTGTCGTGCCTGGCTACGGCCACGCTGTTCTCCGCAAGACTGATCCCCGATACATGGCTCAGCGCCAGTTCGGTCTCCGTACGTTTACTCCTTCAAGTCTTGTCTTTGCTCCGCTTGGTAGAGCACTTCACTGAAACCATCTCACATGGCTATTCTAACAACTTCGATAGAGCACATGCCTGAAGACCCCATGTTCAAGCTTGTCAGCCAGGTGTACAAGATTGCCCCTGGTGTTTTGACCGAGCACGGCAAGACCAAGAACCCCTTTCCCAACGTCGACGCCCACTCTGGTGTTCTCCTCCAGTACTACGGCTTGACTGAGGCCAGCTACTACACCGTCTTGTTCGGTGTGTCCCGTGCCATTGGTGTCCTTCCTCAGCTGATCATTGACCGCGCCGTCGGTGCTCCCATTGAGCGCCCCAAGTCCTTCTCCACCGACAAGTGGGCTCAGATTGTCAAGGCGTTGTAAATGGAAAAAGGCGCATGACACGGAGACGATTCAAAGTGAGTGATACACTATCAACATGATAATACCATGTGTTTTTTTTACGACTATTTTTTATGTAGAGAAGGGGAACAAAAGGAACACGGATGAAAACGGATGGGAGAGAAGATAGGCCGAGGGTCTCTCGGCGAATACCATTGGCGCTAGACATTTGTACAATAAGCTTGGAAACGTTGATTTACTTCTCGCGGATGTAATGATATCAAACCATTTGATGGACTGATGGACAGTAGGTTTGCGGACGTCCTATGATTGAGCCCAATTGATGGCGTACAAAGCTGTCTACGTAGTGATGTCAAAACATTGTATGTAAGTCATAGCAAACAAGAGCTCTCGGGATCCCTCATTGTCGACCAGCGACTTGCAAGGCGCCGCGCACAAGACGACTGCGGGCGTCCAATCCGATCCAATCAAAGGGAACCTCTGCACAGTGCAAACTGCCCGTTGAAAATTTGCGGGGACTTCTCCGTTCCCAGTGCACGCCGCAGTCGCATTGGGGACATCCGGCTCCATGGGGGACCACTTCGCAGATTGGCCCCTCAACAATCGCGGCGCGTCCAAGTCCCGAACTTTCTTGACGAGAAGGGTTGTTGGGCGCCCCAAAGAAAGCCCCTACCTAGGCAGTGGGCACAATGTCACGGACGGCATCTTATCATTCTGGGCGCAACGGCAGCTGCGTGAGCGTCGTCGACGAGCCCCACCGGATTGCTGCTTTGGATTTACTCCGTACATAGGTACTCCGTATGCTATGTATAAGTACATACCTATGTAGATATGTACCTGTAGGTACGAACTTGACGAGGCGTTGAGAAGAACTGTCTGTGGTCGGCTGCTTCCAGACAGCTCGATAACCACATGCCTACTCCGTACCTCCTGGCTATCTTTTTTTTTTACCTACATAGGTACGGAGTACCACCTATGTAATTGACGCTGGGAAAAGATTCATGTACATATGTACATACATACATACCTTAGGTTAGGTACATAGTTAGAGCTAAAAGCTAGAAGCCAGCCAATCGTGGGACCCAACAGCTGACCCTTCAGCAATAGCTTAACTTGAAACGGTGCTTGAACTTCACTTTCACGGCGCTACAATAGCCTCGGCCAACTGACACTCAGCCGCGGCCTCCCGTTGTATAGGTACATCTGACCCCCCTAGTTGGAGGGCAATTTCCAAGTACATAGCTACGGACCTGGGAGTACCTACCTACCTAGGCTACAGGTACATGTAACATACCTACAGGCAGGTACATACTCCTGAGTCCTTACTCAGCACGGCCACGAACTTCCTCATCAGGAGCTCTGGCCCGCCCATCCCACGCTCTTCCGACATCAACCATCATTCCTCTTTGCGACGAAGCACCCTATTCCCTTGGTCAGGGCCTCTTTGCATCAATTCCACCCTCTAAGCCATGGTCGCGACATCGATTCAGTCTGGCTCCCTCGGGGAGCCCACGTTGGAGAAGAAGCCCATCAAGTTCTCCAACTTGCTCCTCGGGGCTGGCCTCAACATGTTTGAGGTCACCACCCTGGGTCAGCCTCTCGAGGTCGTCAAGACCACCATGGCTGCCCACCGCGGTGATGGTTTCACCACCGCTCTGGGTCGCATATGGGCTCGTGGTGGCCCTTTGGGATGTTCGTATTCCCCGCCAACCCCCCTGAACTGACCTTGACCTGATCACCACTTCAAACAAAGTCCTCCTTTTGGATTCCGCCCCCTTTTCTGGAGTTGGTCAATTTACAAGCACGTGACACTGATTCGTCCGCAACGTATAGTCTACCAAGGTCTGATCCCATGGGCTTGGATTGAAGCATCTACCAAGGGTGCTGTCCTCCTCTTCGTCGCATCTGAGGCCGAGTACTATGCCCGTGCAGCTGGCGCCTCCGAATTCGGGGGCGGTATCCTCGGTGGCATTACCGGCGGTGTTGCCCAGGCCTATGCCACCATGGGTTTCTGCACCTGCATGAAGACGGTTGAAATCACAAAGCACAAGATGGCCGCCACTGGCGCTGTGCCGCAGTCTACCTTTGCGACTTTCATGGACATTTATCGTCGTGAGGGTGTCAAGGGCATCAACAAGGGTGTCAATGCGGTTGCGATTCGGCAGATGACCAATTGGGGCAGTCGCTTCGGCCTGAGCCGTCTGGCCGAGGGATGGATCCGTTCTCTGACTGGCAAGGCGGAGAAGGAGAAGCTGACTCCTTGGGAGAAGATCATTGCCTCCGGTCTCGGTGGTGGTCTGAGCGCCTGGAACCAGCCCATTGAGGTTATCCGCGTTGAGATGCAGAGCAAGAAGGAGGATCCTAACCGACCCAAGAAGATGACTGTCGGTAACACGTTCCGATACATCTACTCCAACAACGGTCTCAAGGGACTGTACCGTGGTGTGGCGCCACGAATTGGTCTTGGTGTCTGGCAAACCATCTGCATGGTCGCATTTGGTGACATGTACGTCCTCTGTCTACTTTTCCCTCGTGTCATATCTTTACTTGCATCTACTAATCAAGACTTTTTTTTTTTTAGGGCCAAGACGTATGTTGAGAAACTAACTGGTGACGCCCCCACGGGCAAGCACTAAGCGGCGTGCATGCATGACCTAAATTTCGACCCTATAACAAATACGACAGGGTGAAACATGACGGGAGGTGCAGGGGAAAGCAAGTGCGCTCTCGCACCCTGTTCCTCAAGGGCTTCTGCCATGACACTCGTGTTCCTTGAATAACAACATGAGAGGATGATATGTGTTAAGGCCCAGACGAAAGAACAGAACGAATAGCGAAGAACGAAGGATGAAGCAAGGAAGCAAGAAATAAACAAGATACTTAATACACATATGATGACAGGGAAAATCCTTATTATATAATGCCGAAAGAAACTTTTCGTCTCGCCTTGATACTCAGAACCTGTGGCATAGACCACGGACGATACTGCTGCTGTCTCGCTGCCGTGGCTTCATCAATTGGAGAGTGGTGCTCTTCATGGCTGTCTTGATGTGGCATTTCGCATTTCTCATTTCTGTACGACACGCACGTCACTGCTCTTGTTGTACGCGTTGATCTTTATTTTGCGCCCTTGCGTTACCACATCACAGCAGTTGGTGGCGCTGCCTTTGTTGCAACTTGCTGCCATGAGACCTACAAACCCAACCAGGAAGAAAAAAAGGACGAGAAGACAAGAGAAGAAGCACGATACATAATTGCACAACAAGTCCATGAACGGCGGGAGAAGTCTACGCTGTTCGTGCGTGCAGTGTGCTCTCCGATGGCTCAGTCACCATCTTTGCCAGACACATCTCAAAACGCTCATACATACCTCCGTCATACATCTTGAGCAAATGACCTCCAGTTCACAGCATGACAAACAAACGAATTAAGTGCTTCAAAAAACTTGTGCCTTTACCGTGCTTAATTCATGAAATGTCTCGTTCAAGGCTGAAAATGTCCCTTGTAAAATGCTGTCTGTCTAATATCGCTCATATTTCATGACTCCATGGTTCGTAGTCTTCCATGTCCCCTATGCGACGATATATATATATATATATATATGTGTGTGTGTGTGTGTTTGTGTGTTGACTCTACCTCAAACCACACCTTCTTCTACGGCTGCGCCCCCTCAACAAGCTGCATCGCCTCTAACCAAGCCGGCATCTCCTCGTAGGAAAAGTCCCAGCCCTCATCACCCTCAAGATTTAGCTGCGCCCCACTGTGAGTTAATTCCCGCACCAGCGTCTCGGGGAGGGCCGTCACATCCAAATCCTTGGACATATTCAATGCGTGCACCAAGTCAGCCTCAGGGGCCAAGGCAGCGGGCTGTTTGAGTCGTCGGAAGCAGCGCCGGGAGTGTACAATGCTAGCGGCGAGGGTTTCTAGTTGCATGCGTTCGTATTCAGGGAGAAGGGGCCCTTGCGGGTCCGAGTGGGCGTGAGCCTCCGGGCGGTACAGCTGCGTGGCCACGTATGAGGGACCCTGAACGGCTCCGATGACGGGGTTCTTATGGAGGACGAGCTGGCGGGAAGCTATGTACGTTTGGTTGGAGTATTGGGCAATCGACTGATGGCCGGAAAGAGAAGCATCGCTAGCCGTTGAGCTGCTCTGCGATTGGGAAGAAGGCGGCGGCGGCGGCGGCGGCGGCGGCGGCGGCTCGGGATGCGGTGTGAATGGTTGGGGCCGGCGGACGCGGTGGTTGGCCCCAGGGAGGGTGGTGAAGTGAGAATCAAAGGCGTCGCGCTTGTCGACGGATAAGAGGAACACGCGGCCCGTGGCATCTCCAACAGCGAGCTTGGCGTGGTCAGGGGAAAAGACGCCGCACGAGATAGGTCCAGGAGCCTCGAGGAGGTTCCGTACGAATGGGTGACGTTTGCGCCGGATGTTCCACACCTTGACCACGCCGTCGCTGGAGCCTGTGTAGAATCGATCGGCTGTGGTGCCCCAGGCGGAGAACTTTATGCCCGTGTCTTCCCGTTCGCGGTCGAACGTGAAGTCGTCGATCGGGTACCCATGCTTCAGCACGTGGATCGGCCGGTCGCCCTGCGCCGTGTCCCAGACGTAGACTCGCCCGTCGGTGCACGCGGCGGTGACAAAGGCGTGCCTGAGAGAATTAGGCATCACGGTCAGCTCGTTGATATCTGATGCTGGACAGTCGAGCTTCTGGATCTCGCTGTACGCGCCTCCCCATTCCTTGTCCACATCCCACTGCAAGATGTGCAGGTTCGTGCGCGTTCCCTGTTCGATGATAAGGCCTGACGGCGATGTGGCCACGACAAAGCGAGGCAGATTGGGGTGCCACACGATCTCGAAGACGTTAGCTGTCGTGGCCGTCAGCACAGGAATTTGAACCCGCCGTGCCGCGTCCCAGAGAACGATTTCGCCCGAGTGCACCTTATCCTCTGGGATGTCGCTGTCGTCGCCGCTGAGGCCGCGGGGCGAGTAGCCGATGGCGAGTAGGTGCCGCGTGCCTGCACACAAGCCCCATTGCATCGTGGCAGGGAAATAGGCCCATTTGTCCGATCGTCCAGCGTCATTCCGCGTACACGACACGGTGTAGTACGGGCTGTTTTGGACGTCTTGCGAATCAACTGTGTAGATTCGGATGGCTCCAGTCGGGACATCGGCAGCGGTCGCAACACGCCCTGATCCGTCCTTGGCAGCGGCCACGAAGTTGACGTTGCCATCATGATGCCACGTAGCCACGGCCTTCATGGAAGTTTTGGTGCAGCTCTCTTCCACCGCCTCCCCCGGCACGTCCCACACTTTGACCGTCTTGTCAAAGCTAGACGTATATCCTCGGCCGGTGACGGCATCATAATCGGTCGACACGACCGACGAGTACAACCAAGGGTCCTGACTTTGACGCATCGCGTGGGTTGAATTCTCGCCATCATCCACCACGGGCCGCGGAATTCGATGATCGTCCATTGCCTGGAGCGTCCCTTTCTTCGTCGAGCACAGTAGCAGGTTTCCTGGCTTGTTGTATTGCTGGTTGTGGGCATCGGAATGGGCCGTCGTGCCACATATGATGTTTCCATTGGGTACCCAGCACATGGCAGTGATGTCGCCCGCGCAATTGGTAAATTCGGCTATAACTGACAAGCCGTCTTCGTGACAGACACGAAACTTGTTCTGAAAGTTTTCATACTGTCGCATCCGCCCGAAGCCGACATTGCCTTCGAGCTCGCGAGCTAGTAACATCGATGAAACGCGATTCGCATTCTTATTTTGATGGTGTAGTGTGGGGTCGGCCTTTTTGAGCGACAGCACAAGAGGGTTCGTGCGCCAGACCGGATGCCCAGCGCGAACATCCGAGCAGAAGTTCTGGATGTCTTCTACTGTTCGCCCAGGAATAGTATTGCCGACGAGAGAGCTGACGTCGTTTTTCCGTACCAGATGAAACAGAGCCTCTTCTGTTCTTGGAAAATTGGCCGAAGCTGCCGTCTCTAGTCGTCGGATGATCTCGGCTATCTCGGACAGTGTGAAGTCGACGTGATATGCAATTGGCAGAGGCGGGCAGTCTTGCAGTGCGAGCCGACCCTGTAGGCCGCGAGCGATCGCATCGCGGGACTCGACCCGTAGATAAGGCCTTCGCTGCAGCTGCAGCCACGTGCTGGCATTGGCAGCGGCCGAGGCATCCATTTGAGCTCGGAATCCCTGTCGACGCCGCGCTCTTGGTTCCCTCGGAACCTGCTCAAGCTTTGCACATGTCCCCGCTTGGACAACAGGACAAAACCAAGACGCTTGAATTGGTGGTGATGGTGGTGGTGGTGGTGGTGGCGCCAGCCCAGTTTTGGAAGGATGTATACGCGGCTTCGGCAGAGACTTGAGAGGGCTTGATTCGAGCTTTTTGTCGTGTCTCTGAAACTTCTAGAGCAGTGCAAAGGTCTTGTTAGCCTGATTTCAAGAGGCCGTTTGCCCAACAAGGAAACCTGGGGTCATGAATCGCACCGGAAGAGCGGATAGCTGTCGAACCAGCAGTGCTGCGCGGGCCTCTATTTCAGACGCTTCACGGGTCGTCAACACCCCATGAGCGGCCCCTACCCTCTCAAGAAAGCTCGTCGATGTAAGCAATATTGTGACTGCCTGTTTAAGCCGGTCGAGTTAGTAGCACAAAACGCCGATTCCCCATAGCGCGCCTCAGGTTCGCGCTATCGCAGAACAATGAACAACCTCTTTCTCGGCAACATGGGTGACCGTGACATACCTCGACGGCGATCTTGTCCACGGCATAGCGCTGCGGCGACAGCCTATCCACCTCCCTCGCCACATGCGGCAACAAGAGTTGCCGCACAAACGTCTTGGCTGTCTCTCGCTCTTCTTGAGCCCATCCCGACCCTTTACGTCGCTTCTTGGCCGGCGGTTCCCCTTCCGGAACAGCGTTCAGGTACGGCCGCTTACTGTCTCCGGACACGCGCGCCGGAGTCGGGGTCGCTTCAGGGTCGTCTGAGTCGTCGAGAGTCAGGTCTATCACCACCTGCCGCGGCGCTGCTGTCATGGATGCGGTGACACTCATGGGACGAAAGTGCCCAGAAGGCCCATGCCATGCCCTTCTTGCCGGTGCCGGACCTGGACCTGGGATAGACAACAGACATACGATACTGGCCTCAATCCCCCGCTGAACCTAGCCGTGGAAGCTTCGAGGTACCGAGATGTTCGATTATACCATGAGCGCGTTGGGCTCAGCAGCGTGTCGTTTCGCGTCGCGACTGTGAAGGTACCTGTAGATATGTAGTTCCTTGAATGGCAGACAGAGATAAGGAGAGATAAGGAGCATCCAAAGTGGGGACCAGCCCTGCTCAGTGCTCAGTGCTCACTGCTGGGCCCTGCCGGCCCCCGGGCCTGGCTGCCTTACAATTCTCCGCGTCATGTAGGTACATATGTACCCAGTGACTAGTGACTACATACATACAAGGCACCTACCTAATAATAAGGTAGGCACTAGGTACCTAGGCAGTCTTCAGAAGCGCCGTTTAGATCCTCAGTCCAAGGAGACAGCTGCCACAAGAGCAATCGAGATCGAGACCCGATACATCCCACTCAGAAGAAAGACCATACTCCTGCCTGGCTGAGACGGTCCAAGTCCTGGACACCACGTACCGCGACCACGACCAAGCCGCCAAAGTTCGGGAGAGACTTCGAGGGATGCGGTGCACGTATCGATCGGGTGAACTTCTGGGAATTCCTTACGGAGTTCTATTGCATGTGCCAGAAAGCCAGCATACCGCCAGCTAATCAGAAACAGATGCTTGGAAATTGATCTCAGCCGACATGGACACCAGTCTGAACAAGAAGAGAGTTGACCCCGATGTGGATTATTATTAGCAACTCACCGAAGACGTTGGCCGTGTCGCCTATTCTCTTAGCAGCGAGCCCGCGAGCAACGCGAGAAGAGTCGCTCTTCCGGACATGAGGACGATAAGCCCAAGAGATCGAGTAAAGATGAATGGTTTCATTACGAAACAAACGGCCATGCTGGCTGGAAATCAGATGGTCAGACAGGCTCAGCTTCTCAGTCGAATTCGTTTCTACACTTACAAACGAAGCACTCGGGAGTGAAGCGTAAAAGATTAGACAAACGACTGAAGCACGTAGAGCTACCTACGTCTTAACTTACATCAAAATCACGCAGGAATGCTCACAAGGAAGCACTCGAAGATTGAAAAATCAGTTGCCAATTGTGGGTGCCATTGCGGTGATTCATTACATTTGTTTTGTCACCTTCTCTCCATGTTAGTATCGGTAGTCGGTACATAGCAGTCATTGACCTTTTATAAGTTATGATACTTCCTTTCAAACACATGATCGACTTGCCCGAAATCTTCTCTTCGTCTTCAACGGCTTACGTCTATTCGTATTTCGCTGCGTGTCGCATGAAAAGAATGGACGAAATCTCGCTCCTAGCGAGGGCCCGAGTGTTGCGATAAATAATGC
Source organism: Claviceps sp. LM84 group G4 (assembly GCA_018360345.1). NCBI lineage: Eukaryota > Fungi > Ascomycota > Sordariomycetes > Hypocreales > Clavicipitaceae > Claviceps > Claviceps sp. LM84 group G4. The sequence continues at coordinate 48,242 of SRQH01000036.1, read as the reverse complement.
AAACGAGAGGCGACCTGAAACAAGTGTGATAAGTGTCAAAGGCTGCCACAGTGAAGAAAGAGTGTTTGTCCGGCACGTCATTGTTCACTGATCGATCACACACACACACAACACCAACGCCCATCAACACTTATAAAAGGCGATCGCTCGCGGCGGCTCGCTCACATAACTCTAGTCCGATCAGTCTTTACATTCAAGTCAACAACACGTGGTCATCTCTCGACTGGTCTTTGCAAATGACTCTTTCCGGCTTCCGCACTCTCGATGGTCTCGGGTGACTCCTCATACCCCGGTGTCGTTAATCACGAAAGTCACTCCATCTTTTCACATCTTTTCTTCCACCTCTCTGGTATTCAATCCCAACTCGATCCAATATCAGGCGGACCGCCATGATGATGCAGCTGGTCTTTGCGATTTACTTCTGTTAGCTCTAAGGCATCCGCTTCAGGCACCGGATTTCTGAATCCCATGGAGACCATGACAGCCTATCAACAATGATGAGAGAAGAGTGAGTATTTTTCCCTGCTTTTGTCCTTTGAGCACAGCAGGCCGTGAGCAACACGCTTCGAGATGTGAACCCGAACAAAAAGGCTACCACAAAGACAACAGACACGTCCTCCAAGGCCATGAACTGTGCTTTACAAGGCCAGACGACGGACGTACCGCATTCTTCATGTTATGATGACATAACCTGTCCAAAGTTGCTGCGGGTCAATCAATGCCTGTAGCGAGATCTTGGCCAAGTCGTACCTGAGGTAGTTGCGAAAACCACGGCCTACCTGGCATAGTTTCTCTACTTCCACATCAACGCAGAGCCGCGCCGCGACATAGCAAACAGATAATATTCATCAAATCTTGAGCTTGGATGGAGATAATTTTCACACTGTTACAGTCATGCAGAGACGCCCTCATTCTGAAGGTGGTAAACACGAGTAATTGTACACACTGGCCCCTCGTTCCTCATTCGCAAATTCCATCTCTTATACACCAAGTGACCAAACCAGGTCCCTTCCTTCCTACATACCAGAACCTTGACTCCATACTCCCTGTCCCCGACATTGTCGCACCGCCAACTCTACAGCTTTGCCAAGCTAGGTGTCGTCGCATTGTTGATCGCAGCGTACATGGCGTCGATTTCGGCGCGGTACTTCTTGGCTGCTTGGGGTCTCTTAAGCTTGAGTCTGTTTGCGAACTTTGGTTAGCAATTGCACAGCACTATATATACCACGTAAAACAATAGACCAACACGGGCTAAAACAGAATTGCTCCACACAGCTGCCAGCAAAGTGAACAAGTGAACGAAGGGGATATGATAAAAAAACGTACGTCGGCGTAAGAAGTTCATTCTCAATCGTAAACGGCTCCACATCCAAATACACACTCCGCACTTTCTCAAAACTATTAAACTTGTGCTTCCGCCCAATCGTGTCCAGAATCTTGAGAAACGCCTGCCGAATCTTGGGATCCCCCGCAGCAGTCTTCATCTCGCTGACGTCCGCGCTGACCTTTCGGCCCAAGATTTTGGACGCCCAGGTGGGGAAACTCTCTGGGTCGACGCCAAAGATGCCCACGAGGGTCGACTCCTTGGCATCGCCGTGGACGTAGCTCATGTTGATGAGGCTCGTGTTTGCGGCGTATACGTTTTCGATGCGCTCTGGAGAAATGTATTCCCCCTGAGAGAGCTTGAGCACATTCTTCTTTCGGTCAATGATCCTGAAGCGACCTAGCTTATCGATTTCGCAGATGTCGCCGGTGTGGAACCAGCCGTCCGCCTCGAGGACTTTGCTGGTTTCTTCGTCGTTTTTGTGGTATCTTTGGAAAACGGCGGGGCCTCGTACGAGGAGTTCGCCTCGGGGGTTGGGCTTGTCCTCGACGGTGTAGTCGAACTCGGGGACGGATTCTAGACATAGCTCAACGTCACCCATGGGGGGACCGATGTTACCTGTGCTGAAGTCGCCGTTCATTTGGACGGTCCCTGTGGCGTATGTCTCGGTCATGCCCCAGCCTTGCTGGAACTCATTGGCAAAGGCGGCGCGGAGGAACTCCTGGACATCGGGGTCGAGCTGAGCACTTCCGCTAATCATGGTGTGGGCTCTGTCGAGGCCAACAGCGGCCCTGACCTTTTTTGTCCAGATCCTGTCCCAGAAGAAGTGCTTGTTGGAGGCCTGGCCGGAGGGAGCCTTCATGGCGGCTTTTTTGGAGCTGATGATGTGTCGGGACAACGCTCCGCGAACGCCGTCGGCATCTACGGTGGCTGTGCGGATAGCCGAGTTGAAACGATTGAACAAGCGAGGAACGGAGATGAAACCTGTGGGTTTGAGAATCTTCATGTCGTCTACTAGACCTAGGACATCACCTCGGAAAAATCCTACGGCAGCGCCCTCTGCCAGGGCAATGTGATCGACGAGCCGGCCGTATATGTGGGCGAGCGGCAGGTAAGAAATATGAATGTCTGATTCCTTGACATGGCCGCCGAGACGAGCGGCGGCATTGGCGGAAATGGCGTTTCCGTGCGTGAGCACAACGCCCTTGGGGGCTCCGGTGGTACCGGATGTGTAGTTGATGGTCGCAATATCGTCCCATGCCGCACCGCGCACAGGCCGACCAGATTCAAGGCCAATCTTCTCCACCTCGTCCATGGAGTAGATCTTGATGCCATGCTGAGCGGCAAGCTCATTCAGCACATCTGCCTTGGACTGGCCAGGAAGCTCGCCGCTGGTCAAAGGATCCATGGACACAATGATCTTCAGGGTAGGAATACGAGGCGCAAGCTTAAGGAGTTTGGGTATGTGCGGCAGTGAGCAGACGACGCTGGGCAGTTCGGCATGATTAATGATGTACTCGGTAGCGTCCGGACCGAGAGTCTCATAGAGGGACACTGTGTAAAGGCTTTGTGACGAGGCACCGAGATCTGAAGCGTTCTGTTAAAGGGGATTTCTTGAGGAAGACAAAAGAAAGCCCGGTTCGCCTTCAGGTAGGCACTGGGCACGTTCATAGGACGGTATAGCTTGCTGGATTTGTGTACCTACCAGCAATTTGCCATTCGGGACGGTTTTGAGACCAGATACCCACGCCAAACTTGTCTTGCGAGTGGCCAACGCGGCTATGAATCTCGACGAGACCGGCTCCAAAGTGGTTTTTCCGCGCAGCAACCTGGCCATACGTCATCCACTCAAAGCCGTCGGCCCAAGCCTGGGTCGTGGAATTCCACTTGCGCATACCCAAGCACTTCTTGTTGGGTCGCTTGCGAGCCGAAATTTCGAACATGTCGTGAACCGAGCGGACTTCTGGGTCAAATGTAGTCAGGAGCTCTCTGTCGCGAAACCTCCAGCCTCTATAGATAGCACTGCGGCCGGGGCGCTCAGTGCCGGGGACAGGAACACCATAAGGCGAGCCGGGTGGCGGGACAGCACCCAACTCCGCCTGGAGGGCAGCAGGATCTTGAGCCGGAGCCATGAGTGCAAAGATGTGCTTCTGCGTCCCAAGAGGTGTCTTCTAAGTTCTCGAGGCAATCGAGAGAGCGGAATGGAAGACAATTGTCGTGTGATGGCACCACGACAAGGACAACACGGGCGGGAAGGTGGCTGTGCTCGAGCTATAATCTCCCAGAACCCAAAGAGATAGAGAAGGCGGAGGAGGAATCAAATAAGATCTGATCTGATTCACTGAAGGAACAAAAGGGAAAGAAGAGATAGAAGAGATAGAAGAGATAGAAGAGATAGAAGAGATAGAAGAGATAGAAGAGATAGAATAGATAGAATAGAAGCTAGCTTTGGGGGGAAGAAGTGATCAAGAACGCAAGGTGAACGCCACAGAAGGTCAGCAAGCCTGACTTGGCCGCGCAAATGCTCGATAGGGGGCATCGACGCCCGAGGGTATGTAGAGGTATGTACGGCTACGCCTTTGTAGCCTACCTAGGTAAAAGGTATGCGACGTCGGGAAGTGCGTGAGCGGCTGGCAATAAGATTGCTGCTGAGGCCGAGGTCCAAGGACTCCAAGCCGCAATGCCGCAAGAGGCCTCGGCCTTGGGTCCAGATCTGTCACTTGCGGCGGTCGTGAGTGGTCAAAGACTCAAAGGCCCTTGCGATCTGCATCTGTCGGGTCCGCGCGGCGCGGTCGCTGAAGTGCAATGTAACCAAGCAGCTCTTTGTTCCGGAAACCATGACAAGTTACAACGTAACAACGTAACAACAGGTACATAGGTATGTACATAGGTACATAGCACACAGAGTTGTAGCCTGTAGTTACGTACGACATCGTACATTGTACATATTGCATGTACGGAGTACATAGGTATGCATGTACTCCGTACATGTACCGTAATGCAACTTGCTTCTCCGGCCAAAGCCAAAGTGGTGGAGCCGGAACCGGATAGGGTCCTATCACGTGACTGATGTTGTATGTACATATGTACATACATACGTGTGTACGACTACGGAGTACCTAGGTACATACAGCGCGTTGCTCCAATTGGTTCCAAATTCCAATCACCTCATCCCGCGCATTGAAGAGCCACGTCGTGGACAAAAAGGGTGACATCCAGTTTCACACATGTGCCATCACGTCGCAATCGCAAAAGTGATGATGACGGCCCTTTCGATCATTTCGATCATTTCGATCATGCCCCGTCCCCGCTTCCTGTGTGAGTGAACTGCAACGCTGAGAAGAGGTATCATTGAATTCATTGAATGATTGTGTATCATGTGGGCCACGACCCGGTTAATAGTTATCAGACATGCATGACTGGGCTGGATGATCTGGATCAAGCTTTCCATCCTTCCCTGTTTCCTCATCTCTTGCTCTCCTTCTCCTTTTTACTTTCCTTCTTGACTCGATGCGGGTGCAGATAAGTTGACGACTACGGCTCGGTGCTTTTCTTCAGACCACTGATCCTTTTTATAAAGTCAGGGTTTCGTCCCGCCATAAAAACTCGCGGTGAATCCCCGCATCTTAGCATCTCCATGCTTCTCTGCCAGCTATCATGAGCCGACTCAGCGTCATTGCGCTTCGACTGCTGCAGACCCTTTTGGCTGCGGGCACGTTGGGTGTGTCTGCATACGGTATGTCATGCGCGGCCTGAGCCTTTCAAGCATTCCACAACAAACAATGGGCAGACAGCGCCGAGGGTTGCTGTCGAATGGAAGCTGACCTGCCTCAGTCGTGAACTGGTACCGCACCGAAACCTCACAAACGCCTCCCGGCTCGATCGACTACCTGCTCTCGGCATCCATCATCTCCATGGTATCGATTCTCTATCTGGAGATCAGTCCTCGCTTCTTCCGCCGCGCTGCGCACCCGTATGCGACACTGACTGTGGAGGGACTCAACACCGTGTTGTATTTTGCGGGCTTCATCGCCATTGCGGTCCACGTTGGCAGCCTGACGCTTTGCAATAGCACCGCGTGCAGAGCCACCCGAGGCGATTCCGTTCTGGCTGCTGCCGCCTTTTGCGCGTGGATCGCATCTGCCACTTTGACGGCCAAGCAGATGATTGTCGGGGGGTCCGCGACGCGGAGCAAGACCGGGGATATGCAGGTGCGAGAGGTTCAACATGAATCAGTGTGAAATCGTCGAGCAGCGGCGCTATCACGAGATATTCATGGCCGCAGGAAACGTGGCCGAAGACGACAAAGGGAGCCATACCAAATTGCCAGAGGGCAAGCATACTCTCGAGGATTGGACGGATTCGACGGTGCGACGGGAATAATGGGATTTAATGAGTTGGGCTTCGACAGGATGCGATCCGATGTGATCCGATGCGATCCGATGCGATTATGTACCGCGATGGATGCGACGACGCAATGCAATGTGAGACGATGCGATGTAATGCAATATGGGGTCCGTTGACTGCTCAAATATGCAAGACTAGACGGGCCGCTGCGAGAAGAAGCGAGGCTCCCAGTTGCATTGGTCGCGAATCGCGATCGATATGCACAATCACATTGATTTGTTACAACTTACATATGTACCTACATATGTACCTCCTATACTCCGTACAACCTCGGACTCCGGAGTAGAGCAATGCTCGGATTGCATTGCAATTTGCCGCCCGACCCGAACCCCGCCCTTCTGCCCCTCCCGTTCGGCGGCAACGCGTCAATCGGACGGGCAATGGCGTGACCGTTCAATTAAACAACCGGATTTTACTGTGCATATGTAGGTACTTACGGAGCAACATCAGCGTATCGTTGTCGACGTTTTTAATGAAATGATGGATATTTCATAATAGAGGTTGCGGAGGGGCGGGAGGGGCAGGGCAGCTCTCTGTTGGTTGCTGGAGTGCTCGCACCGTTGGACCAGAGCATTGCGAGCTGCAACTGCAAGCGTCTACGTCTGAGGGAATGAGGGTATGACGACACGAGCCTCGCATTTACAAACCCCCTCAAATAATACCACAGTATGTATATTATTCATACATACATACATACATACATATACCTTACATTAGGTACTACCGACAACCGTCGCCTAGGTACTTTGTTGTGATGTGCGGAGACTCCACTACATACATGATACCTACCTACCTCTCTGGTCATTGTGTCGCAGTGGCGGCTGTTTTTTCAAGACGTGATGCACGGGTGAACTTCTTGATAAATAAGAGGCGCCAACCCCTCCACCATCCGCTTCGTATTTGTACATGCATACTTTCCAACCTCATTCCCTATTAATTTCAGGACGATTCCTTCCTTTGAACTCGTTCTCAGGCCTTCCTCGCTAACAAAAATGGCTGAAATGAGCAAGAACTTTGAGACCCTTCAGCTCCATGCTGGGTGAGTGTGCTGCGTCCATGACTCCGCAATTGACAGATGATAGACTGATATAGTTGGTACTGCGTTGTAGGCAAGAGCCAGATCCGACGACCAAGTCGAGAGCTGTTCCCATTTATGCCACCACTGTAAGAAAAGAGTTCAGTATCCTCTGATTTGCCCTCTCGGGCGAGGAGAGAGAGTCTGAGGGAAGTGGCTTGAGGCTGAGAAATTACAGAGTTTCACGTTTGATGATTCGGCTCATGGCGCGAGGCTCTTTGGCCTCAAGGAATTCGGCAACATTTACAGCCGCATGATGAATGTAAGAACTAGACACCACTTGTTTGCTCTTCTTGATAGCCTTCTTCCAAGCTTCCTTCCAAGATGCTCTCAGGAAAGCTGGAGTGGAGGCCAGCATTTGGCAGACTATCAGTCAAGTACGAGACAACAGAGAGGCACATAGCTGATATATATCCCACCTGCTTTGCTCCCTCCCTCCCACAGCCCACAGTCGACGTCTTTGAGAAACGCATGGCCGCACTCGAAGGCGGAGTAGCCGCTCTCGCAGCCTCCTCCGGCCAAGGAGCCCAATTCATGGCCATCGCCACTCTCGCTCGCGCCGGCGACAACATCGTCTCCACATCCAACCTCTACGGCGGCACATACAACCAACTCAAAGTCTTCCTCCCCCGCCTAGGCATCCATACCAAGTTCGTCGACGGAGATAAGCCCCAAGAATTAGCAGCCGCCATCGACGATAACACCAAGGCCGTCTACATAGAAAGCATCGGCAACCCACGCTACAACGTTCCCGATCTCGAAGCCATCGCCAAAGCCGCCCACGAAAAAGGCGTGCCCTTGATCGTGGACAACACGTTCGGCGCGGGCGGCTACTTCATCCGCCCTATTGATCACGGTGCCGACATTGTCGTCCACTCTGCCACGAAATGGATCGGTGGACACGGGACCACCATCGGAGGCGTCATCATCGACTCGGGCAAATTCGACTGGGCCAAGAACGCAAAGCGATTTCCCCAATTCTTTGAACCATCCGCGGGGTACCATGGCCTGAAATTCCACGAGACGTTTGGGAACCTGACGTATATTATCTGCGCGCGTGTCGAAGTCCTTCGCGATCTTGGGGCTACACTGAATCCATTTGCGGCGCAGCAGTTGCTCCTGGGAATTGAGACGTTGAGTTTGCGGGCGGAGAGACATGCCGAGAATGCGTTGGCGTTGGCCAAGTATCTCGAGAGCAGCCCCTATGTGTCATGGGTGAGCTATCCGGGACTGGAAAGCCATCCATATCATGAGGCGGCCCGGAAGTATCTCACGAGGGGCTCTGGGGGTGTACTTAGCTTTGGGGTGAAAGGGGGTGGTGCAGCTGGAAGTCAGATCGTGGATGGGTTTAAGCTGATTTCCAACTTGGCGAATGTCGGTGATGCCAAGACGTTGGCTATTCAGTGCGTGTTTTGCCCTTTTGCTCTTGCTTTTTCTCTTGCTCTTGCTCTTGCTGTGCTCCAGCTGGTCCCGCTGGTTCAGCTGGTCCGGCTTTGCCCCGTCTATGGTTGATACACGAGCGCCGGCTTCACATGAATGGCGCGGAATGAAGATACATTGCTGACATACAATAGTCCCTGGACGACCACGCACGAACAGCTCTCTGATGAAGAAAAGACCAGCTCGGGCGTCACCGAGGTTAGTTCCCCATGTCTTCCCCCACATCCGCCGTGCCTACCTAGGTAGGACACCAGATCAGATCTGACCCCCACGACAGGACCTTATCCGTATCTCCGTCGGCATCGAACATATCGATGACATTATCGCCGACTTTGAGCAGTCGTTCAAGGCGGCCGAGGCGGCAATCAAGTCATGAACAAGCCATGACCAGCGTGGTGGACAATCTGGGCAGGAAGGCGTTAACTCGTGAGGATTTCTGTGCCGCTTCACCGAACCTGAGTCGGTTCCCAGTGAACATGGGCAGGGCCTACATAGAGCGCATGCCGTTGGAGGTGGCGAAAATCGACCTCGATATATGCTTCCAGACGCAAAAAGCTGTTGCTCATGCGTGGGCATGGGGAAAGAGACAGGAATTCGGCGTCTAGCATGAGTAATATGACCTCGCGGCTCACTGTCGCTTGGCGTTGCTTACCGAAGAATATCAGACCTACATACATAGTGGCATGAGGGTCAACATGTACTTTATCTTCAAGCCTGATATTCTTCCACGTCGTCATCTTGTGTTGCACTGTGTACATATATGTACATATCTAGGTACCTTAGGTAAGATACTGTACAGGTGGTACCTGGTATTCAGTCCTGAGTCGACACCACTCGCCGACCATGATTGGTTACAATTTCTCCACCCATCGAACCAGGATTCAGGAACCAAAGCTTGAACACCTCCCCATCATCATCATCAACATCATCACCTCGACCACAACCACGGCGACCCACGACCCTCTCCGCCATGCTCGCCATACTCCCCCTCCTCCTCCTCCTCCTCCTCCTCCCCCTCGCCTCCGCCGCCTCCCTAACGCTCTACCTCCCCTCCACGCCCAACCCCTTCGCCCTCCCACCCACCACCCACGCCACCCTCTCCAGCCTCTCCAAACACCACTCCGCGCCGCTCTCCTCCCTCAATGCCTTCGTCTTCCACAACGTCACCCCCGGATCGTACCTCGCCGATGTACACTGCCCCACCGACGGCTTTCGACCCCTCCGCATAGACGTCACTATCGGGCCGGACGGGCGGGAAAGTTGGCGAGCATGGGATACGTTCCGCGTGAATGAGTGGGGGAATATGGGAGAGGTGGTGCCCATGAGGGCGGGGAGTGCAGGGGACGGTGTTGAGGTGAAGAGTTTGGGGAGGAAGATTTATTTTGTGGAGAGGCCGAGTTGTATGTTTTTCCCTCCCTTCCTTTTCTTTTTTGCGTTCTTTTATGTGTGTGTGTGTGTGTGTGTGTGTGTGTGTGTTCTTGCTGGGGCTGGGTATGATGGCTTGCGGCGGCGCGGGAAGCTCAGCAGTCGAGCGGCGAGGGTTTCGATTGGTGATGATGGAGAATGTTCTGGCGCTTTCAGCGGCGATGGACTTCATTGACGTGAACCCCCAGAGGTTCAGGGGAAGAGTAGCAAGTCTTTGTTGTTGTTGTTGTTGTTGTACGGTGGTGGTGCGTTCTTGTGGTGGTACATTGGGAATGGGCAGCACAATTTTCGACTATCTCGCCCAGGGGTTTGCATCGACAATAATCTCCTGGTCATCACCGACAAGTATGATTCTGGCATGATGGCTTTCGTTGCTCGTCGGAGCAAAGCTTGGCGAGATAGTTGGACAGTGCTGCACTTGCCAATTCCCTACAGCACCGTGTTTGGTGTATAAGACTGCTAGGAACCTCGGGGTGAAGCTGCCGTTGATGAAGTACCAGAGATTCTGGTCGTCAACGATAAAGTCGCCACTGGCTCTGATGCTTATACGTGGATTGAAGCCATAACGCCTGGTGGTGTCCACGGGTGCCTTGCTCTCATGGGCCTGGCGCACGCTCAGTTCCTGGCAGCCAAGACAGCCAGGATCATGTGCTCCCTAAACACGCGGATCACTACTCGATGAGATGACGTATCATGTGGTCAAGATATCAAAATAGGCTTTTACTGACAAAGGCGATCCATAGTCTCGATATTGAGCATTCTGAAGAACCCCATGATCCTGATGGGTCTGGTCAGCATGGCCATCTTCATTGGCATGCCCAAGCTCGTCGACAACAGTACGTATTCATTCTCCATCCCTTTTCTCTTACCCCATTGCTTTTACCTCATGTCCTCCTTTTCTCTGCCACCACTTCGTACCATAAATACATTTCTTTTCCCCTCATCTAAGCTTTCTTCAAAAACAAAACGCAGTGGACCCCGAAACAAAAGCCGAATTCGAGGCCTCGCAGCGCAACAGCCCCCTCAATGCCGTCATGGGTGCCGGAGGCGCGCAGCAGCAGAACCCGCTGGGCAACTTCGACATGGCTGCCTATCTGGCCGGATCGGGGAAGAAAGATGCCGAGAAGGGTGCGGAGAATGTGAAAGATGGGCGGAAGGCGCCTGTGCGGAGGGGATGAGCGGTCAGGATGTTGTGGATGGGAGGTGGAAGAGCTGGTGTGGGATGAGCTTGATGCTGTATGCACATCTGTTTGTTTTATTGCGTGTGGCGTGTTACTTGTTTACGCAGTTTATGGCAGTGCCGACGTTGAAATACAATTCACTTGGAGCTGTCCAATTATGCATGGCAACGCATAACCTCGTGAAGCTAAGTTCATCGAGAAATATGCGACATGGTGTCATTGTTCCTGGGGAGGGTTTGTTGGGATAGCTAGTGCCCCAGAGACTACCTTTCGAGGTCTCCATTTCCAGCCGTGAGATACATCGTAGACTACCTACAGTAGGTACTTTTAGTACCGGGGCGGTCATCATAGCATATCTCATATCTCATTATGTATCGAGAAGGCTTCCTCGCACTCTGGTGTGCACTCCCACCTCACGTTTTCTGTGCAAGCTTGATCAGGGTTCGGTCGTCCATCCCGGCTGTGCCGTTCGATAGACTTTCGATGAAGCCCGCACAAGCATATAAAGGGCCGTCAACGCTTCACCCCAATCTTTCACCCATTTACTGTACGAAAACTTGTACATATCACAAATGACTGATTCGAGATGAGGCAGTTGAGAAAGAGAAAGATAACATATAATGATGAATGCATGAAAAAAAAAAATGAAAAAAAAAGGAAAAAAAGGAAAAAAGGAAAAAAAAGAGGTATATACATAAACAGAAAAAGGAAAAAGATGTCCTCCCCTCACCATAGATTCTTGTACCAGCTCAACTGAATCTATACCGCCACCCGGACATCTCTCCCGACTAGATACCCTTCAAAGTAATCCATCTCAGTCCACCGACACGTTTTCTCCGTCACAAAAACTCTCTTCCTTCCCGCGACGTCCAGCCAGCCAAATCATCAAAAGTCGCCCCCAAAGTCGCCCCCACCATCATCATACCCACCACCATAGTCATTATCTTGTGCGTCCTCTGCAAAAAAGAAGCCATGGTTAGCATTGTCCTGCACTGTGCACACACAGCAACCAGCGTAGGTATGTACATAGGGGGTCTCGCAAACTCACCATATCCCTGATTATACTCGCTCTGATCATGATCATGCACCGCATCCGCAATCAGCGCCCCGCCCAATACACCAGCTCCCAACCCCAGCGCACCACCCGCGAGGCCCATACCCATTCCTCCTCCCATACCAGGCTTCCTACCCGCTACTTGCTGCTGCTGCTGCAGTGCATAACCACCCTGGGGATATCCTCCACCATAACCACCGTAACCACCAGGACCACCATAGCCAGGCTGCCCGTAGCCCTGAGGCGGGTAACCCCCGTAGGCACCACCTCCCATGGGAGGACCACCCTGGGGATATCCCCCATACTGCTGCTGCTGCGACGCATACCCCCCATAGCTGCTCCCACCAGCATAGCCTTGCTGCTGCTGCTGCTGCTGCTGCTGTTGCTGATGCTGTTGCTTGGCCTTGCCAAACAATTTGCCCAGGATACCGCCCCCGGCTTTCGACTTTGATCCGTCGCGGGGGGGCAAGTCTGACGGGAACTGCTGCTGTGGCGGCGGTGTAGATTGCTGACCGCCGGGATAGCCCTGCGCGTAGGAATCCGCATACCCAGCCGGTGGTGCAGGGCCTCCTCGAGCCCGCGCGTCCTCTTCGGCCTGCAACTTGGCGGCTAGCTTGGCGTCTTCGTCCTCGCTTGCTCGTCCATGGGGCACTGTGCCTGTTTTTTCGTCTGTGGGATTTTCGTAGGGGTTCTTTTTGATGTCGGTTGTTATTACGGGAGTGTTCTTGCCGGCTTCGTAGCCTGGAGGGGGTTCGGGGGGCGCGTTTTCATCGACGGGGAAGACGGGCGCGGTGGGTTTCTCCCATTGTGACTTTTTGGTGTACACGTTTACGTAGAACCTGGAAAATCGGAGGGAAGTGTTGGTTATTTGAGTCTCGGGCACGCGCTCTTGACGCATTAAAGGTCCCCTTCAACCTGTCGCAGGCTGTTCTTCCTCGAGGATGTCAAGACGTACCACTCTTTGTACTGCTCGTTCCAGCGTGCTGCCCATCCAGCCGGGACTTCTGGCGCCTTGGGAGGCGGGGCTCCTGCAGGCGGTGCGTAGTCGGCCATGATGAAGACGTTGTTTCCTTTTCACCTGCCTCTTTGAAATTACCCCGGATGTGTCGTGTCTGGCGAAAGAGCCAAGCTCACGAGGGCAGTGACGACACTGGACAGACGGAATCCGGTGGGTCTGGTGACGAAGGGCTCGGTGGCACGGTGCTGAGTCCTGACTCCTGACTGCTGAGTCTAGTGGTTCCCCGAAGAGCGCGGAGACGATCAACAGATACTCTGTACAGGGAGAAGAAATAAGTCTCTTTGTAGTTTTCTTTTTTTTTGGTGTTTTTGCGCGAAATACGCACGTGTGAGGGATGTGAGGGGGTCTTTGGCAATATATACACCGCGGGGAATGCCAACAAGGTCTCCAAGATCAGGGCACACTGTTAACCCCGGAGGCAACTTCCAGCAGAGCCGGCGCCACCACGTCCAAAAGCTCTTGCACAGCCACCTTTCCCCCCGAACCCCGCGGTCCATTTTAGGTATGTATGTACCTTGAAGTTTGAACAGACTGTCGTGGAAAGCTCGGCGAACGCCATTGGAATCAGCCGCAATACCAGGTAGGCGCGTGTATGCAGCGAAAGGCCGCCGTCTACGGAGTACTTTCCCCAGCATTCCGGCACGTTGTTGTTGCACCGCCTTTGCCTTGCTGCGGTGAAGTTGTGTTGTAGCCTGTAGGCTGTAGCCTGTTAGGTACTGTATGTACCCCTGTTTCTCCGCTCTCTCCGGCCGCGGCCCCGATTTCCTTTCTCGAATTGTCGTCATGGCTCGTCTCAGCCACACTCGTGAGTCCGTGACTCGTGACCACTTGGCACTGACGGCATTGTCTGGACTCTAGACTCTGGTGCACTGGCCTCGTTGTGTGGCATTTCGGTAGGAGACCAGCAGGTACAGGCTACAGCAGTACAGCAGCTACCTGTAACCTAGGTATGTACATATGTACTGTAGCACGCATATGCAGCACTGGCAGTGCTGGGCCCTGGCACTGCATTTACATACCTACCTAATGTACTCGATGCGTTTGTGGTGCAACCAGTAAAGGCATCATCCCCATGAAGCGCAATATCCTCCCTCTCTGTGAATGTTGCGTCGACGAAGAGAAGCAAGATGAGCAACACATGATGAGCAACACATGATGAGCAACACATGATGAGCGTATGATGCGTCCCGCTAAATTTGTCACCTGCAGCCTCTTGATCTTCTAGAAGGCTGTCCGAAGTTGCCCACCTGGAAACCCAACCTACCTATATGTACCTAGGCGCCTGATTATGTATTAAGAGTACATACATAGGTATACCTACCTAGGATATACCTAGGTATACCTACGTACCTAATGAATGGCATTCCTTTGTCAACCATGTGTTCAAAAATACCTAACGCCTACCTACTCCAAAAGAAAGATTCCGTTCTTCCCCTTTCACTATGTACCTATATCTATACCAACTTGTTTCCTACATAATGCCTACACTATCCCCTACATGATGTCCTACATGATGTCCTGGCTATGTATGTACATAGTTGATAGTTCTTAACTTCTTACACTATGCCAACGCTATGCTTGCCCCGGGTCCAGTCCAAACGTATCCGCCAACTCCGGAAACGCCCTCGCAAACGACGCCCCCAGTTTCCAATTATCCCCATTCCGCATATGCCTCTCAAAAACAGGATTAATAATAACATCATCGCTATCCGGCAGTATAAGCAGCGCATCCGTCTCCTCATACGGCCAACTCACCCTCAACGTCGTAGTATACGGTATAAAAAACTGCTCCAGGTCATACTCCCCCGGCTTGGACATCCATATCCGCGCCAGACGCTCCCGCATCACGGGAAAGGGAACGTAGTCCACCCAGGCCGGGTGTGGGCACTCAATCTGCGATGGCCGCGGCGTCATCCACAAGGGTAGGCGTTCGTAGTTTTCGCGCGTGGGCGATATCTGCCACCGCATGACAAGGAACATGACGTAGAGTACGGCGATGCGTTCCGGCAGGCGTGATATGTCGGGGAAGCGGGCGAGGACGTCGGTGAAGATCTTGGACAGAGGGTGGCTGTACATGCTGTTGGCTGGGTTGAGGAGGGACGATACAGAGGGGTAGCGAGGGCCGATGACTTCGTGCATAGGGAGGCCCTCGGCGATGCGTTGGCGGCGTTCGCTGAGGAAGTTGAGGAGGATGGTGTCGAGGGGACAGGATGATTCACTGTTCTTGACGGGCAGGGCGTAAAAAGGTAGAGAGTTTTGTGCGCCCTGGTGTCCTTGGTTGGCATCTTGTTGTTGTTGTTGTTGTTGCTGCTGCTGCTGCTGCTGCTGTTGTTGATGTTCTTGTTGCCGTTGAGGATAGAGAGGACTGCTTTCTTGCTGCTGATAATGCGGGCTGCTTGCTTGCTGAGGAGCATCATAGCCGCTACATTCGCTTAGCCGCGTCGCCAACGGATACGTCCACGGCTCCCTGCTACTATTGATAGCCACCCCATCATCATGTTTCATGGGCACATGTCGATACTGCGGCGTGTCCTGCGCGCCATGTGACGCTGCTCGTACCTTATTCACCAGCTGACCCGGCCGCAGCAGGAAGTCCAAGCCCAGCTTCTCTCCTCCCATGCGGAGACCTTGCCGTAGTTGACGCCTCTGATTCTGCAGCTGCTGCGGCACAGCTGGGTCCGAAGGACCGTCTGATGATGTGGTTTGGGAGTCACCCCATCCTGGTGAAGCAGTCAGTGGTAGATGCGACGAGTGTGCTGCAGATGGCGGAGTAGACATGGACTCTGAGCTCTGCACAACATTTGCAGGCTGTATACAAGGATGATTCTGGGGCACCTCGTCGGCGGCTACGCGAACCTTGTCAGCATGTGGAACGGGGTTCGGCTCTTACACGGCAAGGGCTTCACGCCCCTTCATTGTGGATGCATAAGGATGACGGAGAGACTATTCCGTAGGGGGGAAAAGGTTTCTGGCAACTCTACGAGCAGGAAACGTACCTGTGCAGGTGCTGCCGACTATAGATTGAAGCATAGTCATGATGCTGGCCAGCCGTCTCTTGATATCGGCATTCTCCCTCTCGACCGCCTCTTTGGTGCGTATCGCGACTTGCAGCTCTTCATAGGGTTTCAGATTGGTCAGTTGCTCGATTCGCCGTTCCAGAGCATCGATCTGGTTCTTGGTTCTCTCCCGAATGGCACGTTGAGCCTCTCGATCTGAATCACAACACGGGCTCTCGTTAGTCCCGTCGCTCCAGTGTCAAAAAGGAGAAGATGATCCCAGCATGAAGACTCCTGGTTTGATTTGGAAAGGGCGGCCAGGGTAGGTATCATGCATATATAATATATAACCACCAGATAGATATCTGTACCTAGTGGCCGAACTGAAAGCAAGCAAAACGACAAGCAGGCAAGCAAGAAGAATGAGACGTACCGTTAGCCCTCTTCTTCGCCAGCTGCTCGGGCGTTAAGTTGGCAACACCGCGATTCGACGTGCCCGTCTTCTTCTTTTTCTTAGGCTCGGCGGCCGCATTAGCAGTCGCGGATGCCTGGTATAGGTCAACTTCATCATCACCAAGCCCGCGCTTAATACCTGCGCCCGCACCTACACCACCTCCATGGCCGGCGATGCTACTGCCACCAGCAGGAGTACTGGGACCAAAAGATGCCACATCGGGGCTGTCTGCAACCTCACTGTCCGCAGATGCCATTGCTGGTAGCCGGACGCTCGGGACGGCCCCCTTCGCGGGATCGGGGGACGGGGGCCCAGGAATTGGGATAACAAGCTCCGGTCGGTGGCAGAACCGCTACCAGTGCCCCGCAAGGTTACCACCTCGATTACCTAGACCTACCTAGGTACCTACCCTCGGTAACCCGCGTGATTTCGAGTGAGTTGGTGGGCACAAGCCAGCTACATAACCAGCTAGGAAGGTACCGGGGGGCGCTTGATAGACGAAGCTTGATGGTTGGAGAGATTGTATATGTATTTGGCTGGCTTAATGATCCTAGACTCCCTGTTCCGAGGAGGGGGAGGGTAGGTAGCAAAGCCCGGTGGGACAATCGTCGAGTTTTTCTTGGTAATGAGGGCTGCGCTAGCAATCCAAGGCCGTCCGTGAGCATTGAGGTGCAAGCCGCGTCTGATTCTGACCTTGTAGGTTGTGTCCAAGTAGGCGCTGTGACAATGTGACACGAAACTTAATCATATAATAATAAACACGTTGGCGAAAAGGGCCAAAGGCGGTGGAAACTTGAAAGGAAACAAACGGGTGGGCCCGGCCGCACAGAACGTTCGTCGTTTATCGTTTAGGTATTGAAGGTTTTTCGAGGTCTGTAAGCCGTTTGCCGCGACAAGAATGGAAGGAGCAACGGGCGCAAAACTACGCCTTTACGCATTCTCGCGTCGCGGCAACGTGGCTGCATTTGGAACTTGTCATGAACTGTCTGCAGGTATGTACTTGGCGTCTAGAAACAAGAGAATGACGTCAGTTCGCTGAAAGACGGTGGAGTACGATGCATCATATTCATAATCATGCATCATGCATCATCATGCATGTGAGGTGGTGAGCTGAGAGCTCCAATGTATGTACCTACCTAATCACCGTCATCAAGGAATCTTTACTTCTATGTAGCATATCGTGAGAGCACCACATGAGTGGATAAATTGATGTATGTACATGCATACCATTGCATGCCGTGCCGAATACATACATAATCGTCGCATGTGAGAAGTTTAGAGCTGCTATGCTCCCCAGATAAGTCGTGAGTCGTGACGTGACGCAACACAACGACCAACTTCCAAACCTCGCACAAAAACTTGACACACCTCCAACCTCACTTCCACGGAGCACGACAACAACCCATCCATCTGACCAGCGATTTCCACAACCATGCAATCGCCATCCTCGCGCACTCGCCTCCGCCGCACCTTCCGCTACCCCGACGACTCCTCCGTCCCTGAAACCCTCGACGAACAAGGTCCGTCCCTCGTCCCCCATACCCCGCGCGACCCGAGCGAAACACGCTTAAACTAACGTCCCTTCTCATACCTACCTACCTTCCAGAACAAGAATCCCTCATATCAGACCTCTCCGCCCAAAACGCCCTCCAAAACCATCAGTTCACGCGCCTTCTCCTCCTCCTCCCCCTCGCCACCATAATACCCTATCTCCCGCTCCTCTTCCGCCCTCGCGACGCCGTCATTGCGCTCCTGTCGCTCACGTCTCTCCTCTCGACGACCTACCTGCTCTATATACTGCCTCCTGAAATCACAGGTCTAGGCTTCCTCGATGCGTGGACGGCAGCAGCGGGGGGGCATGCCGACGAGCGGGCGGTAATCAAGGATGGGGCAACGGCTGGGGCTACGGCGCGGGTCTCGACGATGAAGGGCCAGGCGAGGAGGTTGCAGAGAGGTTTTGGCTGTGAAAGAAGTCCGCTGGAGACGTACTTGCCGTATTTGAATGGGGGCTTGGTTGTGGTGCTGGCGTTGATGGGGTTGGTGACGGGGAGAGGAACTGGTGGTGGCTTTGCGTGGATTGGGAGGGGGAATCTGCCGGGGATTGTGTATGGGGTTGTGTTGGTGACGAAGGTGGTGATGGGAGGTGTAGATCCTGAGAGGGAGCTGTCGCCTTTGAAGTATGAGTATCGAGGGGCGTGATGTCGAGAAATGGCGAAGGGTGGGGTCGAGCATACACGAGGTCATGATATACCTACCTATGGCGTTCTGCGTTTGATCACTCATCACTAGAAGGCCTCCTATGGTCTCTTCTACAAGTGCTGCATATTGGATATATCCACGTATATTCTCAATCATGCGCAAAGGGCATGATTCAGAAAGCCGTGCATCACCGCCTGTGTCCTGTGATTGGTCACGCGTCACTAGATAGGTATCCCTCCTATTGTCTCTTTTGCTATACGTATATCACCTTCGTCCATTCATGTACACAGCATCGCGTCATGTTTACTCATATCCCACCGAAAGACATTGTCTGGGTCTCTTCTCCAATTCCTCTATATTTTTTATCCATCTATATATGTTCTCCATCCAGAGATCCAAAAGATGTACCCAAATAGTGCCTGCATCATATGCCTCACCAACTCTAAAAAGCACATGCCAGCATCCACGCCTCATACCCCTTCCCGTGTCTTGTGGAAGCCCACCACACGAAAACCATCAATTTCATCATCATTATCCTATACTACATCTCCCGTCGCATCGTCATCGTCACTACATGTCAATAGAGTCATTGAATCGCAATATGCCGTGATTCCTCAACACGCCATCCACACCCTGTGGTGATCGCGGGAAAGCATCCTCCATGCCCTCAGCAGAGTCTTTCGACATGTCCATTACCAAGGCCAAGCCCTGTGATTTTATGGCGTCAACAAGAGCAGGCACCATTTCCTGTGACCGCGATTAGCTACCGCCACGCACTTTGGATTCATTGACTACAAGGAAAACAAGGGGACAAAAAAATGGACCGGTTGCCACTTACTAATAGCCCAGAATAGCACATCAGACCCATGAAGTTGTTGCCCTGTGCGATTCGAACCACTTCTTTGATGGACATGCTGCGTCGTCCGCTCGTCTGTTTTGCATTGGTGGGCCCACTGGTGGCTTCCCGGCCGAGATCGTTGCACAAGAACACCGGAAAGTTGGGTTGTTTCCAATTGAGCGCTGTACACAGGCGAGGATTATAGCTGCTGAATACCATCGAGCGAGCCATGTCGTGTGACTGAGTTCGGCCTCGTTGCGAGCGAGCATGGTCGAAGACGATGGTTAAGATAGCATCGACGAACACGTTGACGTCGAGTGCCGGGCCAAGCGCCAACTCTGCCTCCTCCTCTTGTGATGGATATAGAATTTGTAGATTGACATTGACTCCGCGTGGTAGCATTGCCAAGGCATTCTTGAGTGTCACACCGGCTGAGGTCAGGATTTGGTACAGTTCCGCTACGTTATCCACAGAGGTGAGGTCATGGAAACGCGCGCGGCTAGCATGTTGAGACGTTATCGCCTCGAATTGCTGCAATGATAGCCGGCAAAGCGGAATGTCAAGCCCGCCACATTTGATGGTCCACTGCGGCCATACCACTGGTATTCCATCACTGGTATATTGCACAAAGATGCGCACATAATCGCCCGACAGGCTGGAGCCCGTTACAACTGCATTGGTGGGCTGGTTGAACTGGCTGGTTGCCTTCCAGTACGTTTCAAAGTCTGTTATTTCAAGCGGTTGTCCCTTAAAAGGTTGGATGACCTGTGTACTGAAGCTGATCTGGCCAATCGCCCTCAGACGCGGGTCGAATAGTGGCAGACAGCACTTGGAAACGCCCGCTTGTTGAGACTTAAAAGCATTTGGAAGCACCACAGTCTTGGCGATGACCTTGGCGCCATATGTGGGGAAGACGTCAAAGTCGAGTGAAAACGTGTCGAGATTGTCCACCTGGAAAGATACCACGCGAGTATCTTCTTGAAAAGGAAGGATAATATTCTTCGGAATCAGATCGGTGAGTTTGGAGGAGATGGTGAGTCGAGCGGCGGGATACTTGCCGTCCTGGAAGAACACAAGCGGCTGTTCTGGGGTATCATCGAAACTGATCTGAACGACAGTCTTGGTGTCGAGGAAATTGTGCCCGTAGCGGCGAAGAGGAATGATGGGTGGCGGCAACTCGAGAATCGGGATCGCATCAGGATCCAATGGATCCAACGACATGGGGGCCGGGGCACTGCTGCCACCAATGGGCTCAAGCAATGGTTGAGAGATGAGAGGACTCGAGCGAATACGCGTATTGTAGGGGGTAAGAAGTTTCATGCACTCGAGGTGACCCTCCCACGCGGCGTAATACATCGCTGGAAGACCCTTCTCGTCGAGAATGTTGACGTCCACGTCCATTTTCAGTAGTGCCTGTAGGCAGTCCACATTGCCCTCACTCGCCGCATGAACAAGAGGTGTCCACCCGTATAACTTGTCGATTTGATTGAGATCGGCGCCGAATTTCTTCAGGAGCAGTAGGAGCTGAGATGTCCGTCCAGATCGTGCCACTAAATGCTGAGGATACAGACCCTCCGCATCGGGGAGAATCTTCGCTCCGTGTCTCAAAAGCAACTCGACAACAGCCTCGGAACCGTGCTCACAAGCCAAGTTGAGAGGAGCATGGTCCGAATCAGATACCGGGTCGATCCTTGCTGATCTTGCCAGTAGACGTTCGATGCAATCCAGACGACAGTGAATTATGGCGTGAATGAGTGGCGTAAAGTTGTCATGATCGATTAGATTAATCGTCGCAGGATTTTCTATAGTTACTGTGAGTCATTGTGCCCAGAAAGAGGAGCATGGAGGAAAGCAACAGGAAGTTCAGATGCAATGAGTCAGGAAAGTAATAATTACCCTTGAGCAGCGCTTCAAGCATGCCGAGACGGCCGTGCAAACTTGCGTAATGCAACGGTACTCGGCCATAAACATCGGTCCTGTCTACAGGAACACCCGCTTGTAGTCCCCATCCTAGAACATATTGTTTTCCGTAGATAGTCGCTTGATGTATGCAATTCCTCTCGTTGATGTCGTCGTACGATTGCAGGTCGACCAGTCCAGTATCCAGCAATACCCGCAACGCCTCCTCAGGAGCGTCATGGATGGCAGTCAGAAAGGTACGCGTTACTCGATCCGCTAAGGAGCTTTCACTCTCACTCGAGCTGGTCGCTGACTGCATCTTCGTCAAGAGATCTCGTAGTTGCTCAAGATTTCCGGTAATAACGGTATCAAGAAGTAACGTATCGGCATCACCTTCATCCGTTCCCATGAAGTGTTGGCTGGTGACAACATGTCCTGGGTTCTGAAAGTTGATCTGGATGCCATCGGACCAAGCACCGAGCTCTTGAAGACTTGTCGTGGCCTGATCTGAGAGCTCGCTGATAACGGTTGCATTGAAGAAAGGCTGAACCTCAACGGCTCGAGACAGATAAAGCTCCTTGGTCTTCGATTTGGAAGTTTTATCCCACTTCTTCAAAATCTTGGAAAAGGCAGTGCCGTTAATTTCCACAAACTGTTGGAGTTTGTTCAGGTCGGTGGCGAACTGTTGAAAGCCTTCTTCCAGCGTTGTGAATTTTGAAGAGCGTCTTGAAATTCCGTCTCTGGTCTGTAGAACCTTCTTTTTATCCAGGAGAGTTTTTAATCGGATCTTGAGCTCGGCTTCTTTTTGTAAGTAGAAAGCATTCACCTTGTCCAGCTCACGTTCCTACGTTCGCGTATACCGCGTCAGAAATTTTCGCCGTTCCGTGTCACGTTGTGTCACATAATTGAGCAAGTCTTACAAGCTGAAAGAAGAACGTCGCCTTGTTGGCTTGAAGGGCTGCCTGAGAGTCCAAAGGACCATTGGGGCGGTGGATATCATTTTGTGCCACCAATACTGGAGTGGCGGAGAGCTTCTTGATGAGCTATTTGTTGTATTAGCGCGTGAGACCGCCCTCCGGAGGATTGGGGATACTGAATAATTGACTAAATGAGGTTGCTCACCTTTTTTAAAGCTTTATAATTGACAAAGCTGGCCGCATACTCTGGAACCTCGAGCTGCCGCTTCTGTATTTGCTTACCGAACTTCCTGCATGACGAAACGCAAGCACGCGTCAGACGCAATTGGTCGTGCTTGGGACATGAGAAACCTGGCAGGGTTATGTTCACTTACATGTTGCCTTGTGACGTTGGAGGCGGCTACCAGTCGGGATTAGTACAGGGTTTGAGTCTAAACAGGCGAACTGTATAAAACAGGCAATTCAAAAAAATGCGTCGCTGTACAGAAGTCCAGATGGCTGGGCTGATGAGTACGCGTCGCAAGAGAATTGCGTTGTAGGGTTCAAAAGCAGCTAAGTTCAAGACATGTCCTAAAGGAACGTGCCGGCGCCACGGAAGGTTGCGAAGTGATCAAATACGAGTAGTCGTGTGGCAGACAGGCTAGACGAGTTTTGAACACGTCTCACTGTACGACAGAATAAGATAAGTCAGTAAATACAGCGTTAGAGATGATTAAATACGTCTACTCAGTGACGCGGTTCTCGAAGAAGAGGGCATCAGTCAGTCCAGATCTGCTGCGTTCGAAGCGCATGTGATATCTGAGCTCTTCTAGAGGTGCACCATATTCCGGGTGCGGACAAACTGACAGAGCACATAGAGACAAAACAAACAACTCAGTAAGAGACAGAAAAGAGCGTATGTACATACCCTTCTTCTAAGCCGATAATAACCAAGTCAGTTATGGTGCGAATGGATCGAGTCTCCGCGTTCAAACTGTTTCAGCAAGGCCAATATGTATGTCCAAGCTGATCAGCTGTCAAATTAAGCCCAAGCACGTCTCGGGTATTTCTGAAACCCAAGGGCTGACGTCGTACCGAAGGCTGTCCAGATCCTGCAAGCCCGGCTTTCCTTGTCTGGGCAGTGCTTGTCCCAGTTCTGGTGCAGCTCCGGTTCCGAATACAACTCCGATTCTAGGTGCAACTCTGTTCTCAGCGTGGTAATGTGCGTATGAGTTGAGAGCCGTTAAATCCTTGTGGCCTGGCCACTGCCTAACATGCAGAACAGTTGGTGGCTTCAGAAGACGCTATGTCGTATTTCGACACTAGGCAGCACAAGAATTCACGGCGCCTGGTGTAATGGGACGTCCGTCTGACTGGATGAATGCAGACTCAGAGTGCGTGCTGCCTCCGTGGATGGGATGTGATGAGATGAGATGGGATGAGATGGGACAAGACAAGTAAGTGTAGGCTTCCCGTCTGGTCTTGCCTTTGAGCTACGAGACTCCACAGCTTGCCTGCACTTTAGATGGTACATTAGGTACCTATGTACTTGTGGGAGCCAGATGCAGCGCTGTTCCGTCGAAAGCGGGGTGCCTGTGGTCATCCGGCGGGACAGCGGGGAATTTAGGTACTTAGGTACGGAGTAGCTCAGTACCTACCTACCTAGTGTTACAACTTACGTGTACGTAGGCTGTATGTACATATATCTATGTACCGAATGCACCTACCTAGCTGCTAGCAGCTCTCTTCTTCAGTCCAACTGGCAACAACAGCATATCAGCTCGAGACAATGAGCTTCCAATTCAAAAATGAATTCGAGTTCTCGTTCAATCTCTGGCAGTCCGAGCATGCGGCTCATTGCGATCATCATGCGCTATTGCAGGTACATAGTTGGTGCAGAATCGCACAATTAGCCGTCTTCACACCGCACTCAACGTTAACGACGCCTTTTCCTTCTCAGCCTCGGTTCCTGGTCTTCGTGACCAATCATCGTCCCGCGTCGGGCCCCGTGCCCAGACAACGTGCCCTTTATCAAGAGTCAAGAGTCAGAGAGTCAAGTACTCAAGACCAAGCTGCAGCTTCACGCCATTGTTTGCAAGTGGATTATGACAATGGGCATGAAACTTTTTGACGCCAGCGTACGGAGTAGAAGGCAGCTTGTCAAGGTCGAATCTCCGAGCCCACAGTACCTACGGAGTACTGGAACAATGAACATATAATGAAGCTTGCATAGGTACATACCTACTTAACTCGTACTCATCTCCAAATCACAATTCCTGCTCAAGGTATGTATCGGAGTCGTGTAGGATCCCAATGCAGGGCTCAGAGGCCGACTCAGCCAGGACGCAAAGGCTTCTTGGTAGTATGCTAAATCGGTGCCGAATCAATGTATGTATGTATGTATGTATGTACAAACAAATACTTACAGGAGCCGTTGCGTATACATATTCTACTACAAGCGGATGAACCCGTAGCACGTGAACAGACCCCTACGCTCCATCTTTGCGATACATACATGCATCATGCAGCATGCTCCTTTCTGATGCTGTGCTAGAACGTACTCATTCAAGGGGCTTGTACATCGTGTGGCCCTGTCCATTAGACAGACAAGCACCGTTATTAGCGAAGCACATCGAGTGTGATGTTGGAATGCGACCAATTTTTGGCACCTAGAACACCTTGAGCAATTTGGCCCGTTTCTCAAATTCTAGTTCTTCTTGCCTGCCGACGAACCTCCCTTCGACGGCTCCACCAAGCTATCAGCCATGGCCTCCGCCGCAGCCTTCTTCACACGATCCGCATCATCTGCCTTGACATCTTTATCTTTATGTTTGCTCTCCTTGCTCACTTCTTTTTCGTCCTCACTGTCCCCCAGGCTGAAAGGATCGTTGTCGGTGATTGGATTGGGATCCACCGCCGACAAAGGCTGCCATTTGCTGGCTTTACCCGAACTGGATGGCAAATCCTTGGGAGGAACTTTAGGTGACGCATCGTACATGTTGATTTCCTCTACTTCCTCCTTGAAACCAACCCTGTGCTCGCGTGTTTGTCTTGGAGACGTGGATCGGGGAGGAGGCCTGTGGACACCCGAATTCACCATAGGTCTCCCGGGGGCGACAGCTACATTCAAGCAATAAAGGTTAGCGGATGCGCTATTGCACGTCTGATATGTTGATTTGGCCCGGGATGTACTTGCATCCATCTGATGATAGTTTAATACCGGCGAAGTCGTCGCTGAGCACTTGAGGATCCGCATCATATCGTTCGTAATCGCCGCTTCTTCGGCTTGTCTCGCCATGGCGGCGGGGAGGAAGTCCGGGGTGTTGGACGTCTTCTTCTGTCTCGTCAAAGCTCTCTTCGAGCTTCTTTCTGATATTGGTAATCCACCCATTTACTTTTGTCTGTGTGTCGAGAAAGCCTTTGCGCAGATTCTCGCGAATTGCGGGGAGATCGTCGTCTATGAAGCTGTGTTCGCGGTCGTCTCCGTCCCAGCCGTGACTGGAACCGGGGTTGCGGTTCCTGCTCGAGGTACGGGCCTCATAGGCGCTAGAGTTCTCGTATCTTTCGGCCAGTTGGCGAGCATACAGCTCATCGGCCTCGACCTGGGACATCTGCGCTCGTCCTTGTGGGCGAGGGGGCTGCGGCGGAGGCTGCACTTCGGGTTCGTTCTTGACGGCATCCGGATCGGTCATTTCTACTCATCGTGTCAGAGAGCGATACTTTCTTCCTCATCTGTCCAATTGTCAGTGCTCTGTCTTAGGGGGTGTGAAGCTCACCGAGCAACGCATTGAACGCTGGCTCAATTTGGCCGCCGCTGGCCCTCAGAACAGCTTTGATGATGGCATCTTCCACCGTGGGAAAGGCCTCCTTCAAAATCATGACATTCTTCTGAGCCTCTGACAAGGGTCGAGCAGGTTTGTGAGGGGCATTCGCTCCCGGTGTATTTGTATTTGCTGTCGTCCCAGCAGAGATGGTAGTGTTTGCAGGAGCAGACTGAACAGTGCTTGAGGCCTGACTGGTCTTTGCGCCGGTGCCGTCACTGGCTGTGATGCTGGCGTCATTTATATCGTCGTCGTCCATCTCGAGGGGTCGAGCAGTAGTGGGAGATTCGGCGCCCATGTCTGTGGTGTGTTTGTCCTTCGAAGCCGGGCGCAAGTTAATTAGCTACCAGGTCGTCTCTTATTGTAAGTTCACTTCCGAAGCTGGTGTGGGTACGAACTAGTTCCTCGGCATTCGACATGGCAGCGAAGGGTGCCCCTTTTTCGGCTCTTCCAGTTGATGATAGAGACAGTTGGTGGAGGTTGGACGATCGGGAGTCACAGCTTTGATGCCAAAAAAAAACGAACAGGGAGGAGGGCTTGCTTTCGACTCGACACCTGAGCCTCCTCCAAATTTCATCTCATCTTGCGATGCTGGGGGCCTGGGGCGCCGCTGATGACGTTCCCCACAGGTCATCAAGAACGTTGTGAACTTGTGACTCCTGAGACTCGAGAGCAGCCGATGCTCAGCCACAGCTCTGCGGGTCCTTGTCCGATTGTGGCAGTGCACCAATTTCACTCTTTCGGATTTTCAGAAAAAGCTACAGGGTATTCTTTCCCGGATTCACTTTTGACTACGGAGTACTCAACGCAATATCGGGTTCCTGAATTCCCCAGCAACAAGTCCATGAGCCACTATCTATCGTGATGATGATGGCATTGGGGGATTTTTGATGTTCTGGTTGCTGTTCTAGTACCGACGAGGCAGAAGGCCCGCCAGGCCTCCATCTTCCACAAATATGGCCGAGTTTAGTCTCGATACCAGCTTCATCCCGGCACTACATAAACCTCCCACCCTCTTGCCCATTGCCAAATATCACGATAACCTTCTGTACGTCATTGAGACCTATCCCGTTACCATAGTCATTGGTCAAACAGGCTCCGGAAAGACCACTCAGATACCCCAATATCTCGAACGAGCAGGATGGTGCGCGGACGGCAAGGTCATTGGCGTGACACAGGTGAGTTTGCTTTCTGTCCTGAACATAACACCTGATCAGGACTGACCTGTTCACCCCCCATAAAGCCCAGACGGGTCGCAGCCACCACGGTTGCGCTCCGCGTCGCGGATGAAGTGGGCTGTGAGGTAGGCAAGGAAGTGGGCTACTCTATCCGGTTCGAAGATGTCACTTCCTCGGCGACGCGGATCAAGTTTCTCACTGATGGGCTGCTTATCCGGGAAGCACTCGTGGACCCTTTACTGAGTCGGTACTCTGTCATCATGGTTGATGAGGCGCACGAGCGGTCCATCAGCACAGATGTTCTCCTTGGTCTGCTGAAGAAGATCCGGGTGAGACGCCCGGATCTGAGAATCATAGTCAGTAGCGCGACACTGCAAGCTGAGGCGTTTCTAAAATTCTTCACGAGCACAAAACAGGAGCGAAACTCGTCAGACAAGGCGGATAATGTGAACGAGGAGGCCATTGGCAAGATTGTTAGTCTGGAAGGAAGAACGTATCCAATCGACATTCTGTATCTGGAGTCCCCGGCAGAGGATTACGTGCAAAGAGCAGTTGACACGGTCTTTGAGATTCATACCAAGGAAGGGGATGGCGACATTCTCGTCTTTCTCACAGGCCGGGATGAGATTGACTCGGCGGTGCAAGCAGTTGCAGAGAGAAGCGTCCAAGATGGCGAACCATACTCAAGTATGCAGCCACTGCGCCTGTATGCTGGCTTGACCTCCGAGGAACAAATGTATGTGTTTGACAAGCCGGCAGAAGGGAGAAGAAAGGTGGTTTTCTCGACCAACATAGCCGAAGCATCCGTCACTATTGATGGAGTCGTCTACGTGGTGGACTGTGGCTTCGTAAAGCTGCGCGCATACAACCCAAAGACAGGCATCGAGACACTCGGTGCGACTACCATCTCCAAGGCGTCTGCGGCGCAACGAGCCGGCCGCGCTGGCAGGACAAAGCCAGGCAAATGCTTCCGACTCTACACCGAGCAAAGCTATAAGGAAGCATTACCCGATGCCAATCCCCCCGAAATCCAGAGATCGAATCTAGCACCAATGATCCTCCAACTCAAAGCACTTGGCATCGACAATGTCGCTCGTTTTGACTACTTATCGGCGCCTCCTTCAGAGCTCATGTCCAGGGCTCTCGAACTCCTCTACTCGCTCGGTGCTCTGGATGAGTACGCCAAACTCACAAAGCCCATGGGACACCGCATGGCTGAGCTGGCCGTGGAGCCAATGATGGCTAAGACCCTTCTGTCTGCCCAGTCATTTGACTGCCTCAGCGAGATCCTCACCATCGCCGCCATGACCAGCCTTGGCAGCAGCGTATGGTTCTACCACGACGGAGAGCAAAAGGCCATGGAAACGTGTCGACGCAAATTCGCCGCCGAAGAAGGCGACCATCTCACCCTCCTCAACGCATACACAGCCTTCATCACAACCGGAAAAAAGGAAGCCCGATTCTGTCACGAGAATCATTTGAACTACAAGTCCATGACCCGAGCAGTCCGCATACGAGCCCAGCTAAAACGCCATCTCGCGCGGTTCAATCTCGAGGTCAACGAGACTCTCGCGGCTCCATCGCATCGTTCCGAGATGGAAGCAAAGACTAAGGCTGATCAAATCCGGCGGTGCCTCACAGCTGGGTACTTTGCCCACGCGGCTCGCATGCAACCTGATGGGACGTTTCGCAATGTTGAGGGTGGGACAGTGATGCATGCGCATCCTAGTTCTCTGCTGTTTAATCGAAAGGCGGATTGGGTTATCTTTCATGAGGTTATGCAGACGGGGGACAAGATCTTTATTCGCGACGTGACGAAAGTCGAAAAGGCGTGGTTGCTGGAGGCGGCGCCGGAATTTTACAAGACGTCTAGTGGGCGAGAGGAGTAGCAAGATGAAGTTTTTGTTTCACAATCAAATATGCGCCTACGGATTGCATCGATTGCAGAAGACCAAAGTTAGATATCTGGAATACGATTTTGATTTTTCAGGACGTCTGATGGGCGAGCGGAGTACGGAGTAGCAAGATAGGGTCTTCTTCATGTGCCCCTGGTGGTTTGCATGAATTGGAGAAAGCCAAAGTGGAATGAATACCTGGAATACCATTAGAATTTTCAAGACGCTATCTAGTCTGTGATGGCAGCCGGCCAAAGAAGGACGAATTCGCGAATTTGATAACACGATGATGGCTCACCTACAGAATATGTAGGTATGTAATTGATCACTAGTTCTTCATCCCGCTCTACAAACGTAACACACACGGCGACAACATGTGGAATTGGTTTCAAGACTATTGACAAACAGCTCGTCCTCGTCCCAAACCCACAAACCCGCCCTCGTATTGAAACTCCAGGACAGGTACATAGGTAGAATAGCGCGTGCATTCTTTATTAGCGCCTCTAGTGTCACTATGCATATCTTTGCTGGGAGAAATCCCTTTTTTAAATTGTAATCAGTGACTCTGTGTTTTTTTTGGGAGTTACATACATATGTCTTTTCTTTTTCATTAGTCAAGTAGGTATCAGGTCAACAAGTGCCCTGCGTAGGGTCGTCTGGGTAGGGTCGTCTGGTTATGTATTACACGAGGTATCTAAAGCCAGCGAACTGTGCTTGAGCCTTTGGGGACCAAAAAGACGCGCGCAACGCCCGTGCAATCCACAGCGACGCATCGGGACAACAGGCGAGATCAACATCAAGCTTTTTATGACACCATGGTCCAATGTACGAAGTGGAGATAGGACATGTCAAGTTCTTGAGGCATCTCGGATATCTGATTACCTTATCTCGGGTGGAAGTTCTGCTTGCTCATCCTGATTCCTGCAGAGATGGGAATGGCTGAGCAGGCGCAAGGCATTGCCCATGCTCCGTAGTCTTGGGCATACATTTCAGGCATGCATTTTGACGCCATGGAGGATTACCTAGAGTCCTAGACGCAGATACCTACACAGTAACACAGGTACGTGCGATTGTGAGGGAGGGAAATCGTGCATCTATTTGTTAATTATTTGGGACTCATGTACGGAGTACATACATACATACTCCGTTACGTTGGTTGTGTTGTAGGTTGTAGCGCTCGGGCACCGTGAACACAGTGTGCAAAAGTTGATGCAGAACCTACCTACACACAGTGCGCACAGATGGGACGGACGGCAGTCTAGGATCGCTAATGGAGCGGCCGGTCACGCATCAGCGTCTCACTTATTAACGCCTCGCCTTTTAACACCTGTTGACGGGTGGTGGACGCCGATGAGGGTTCGCGCGACCGGATGCTGTGAAGCTCATCTCGAGCCGGCGGCGCACGAACGAACAAACAAACAAGATGTGGCGTGGCAATCGTCGTCTTGGGCGCGGCATCGGCCGTTGGACATGAGTCACATGACTGCCATCTCGCGCCCCTTGATGCTAGAGGAGGAGGCCGGGGCGATCCCTCCTGACTCAAGCGGTGTGCCAGACACAGACAATATTTGATCGTCCATAATAAACATGTCGCCTTGCATACAGAATAGGTACTATACATGGACCTAGGTAGGTAGCACACACGGAGTACTCTGGAATATAATCCCTCCATCCATTGTTGTCTCTGCCTGGTCTACTGCCAGAGTAATGGCTGCCGTCCTTCTTCGTATGTATTCTTTCACGACTTGCTCCCGAGGAAAAGCCGTCATGTTTGCAGAACACAAGAAGTTGAAGTTACAGAATGCATCAATGTGAGTCGTGAACTGTGTGACATCTGCAGCCTGCACGGACTCATCAAGGAAGAACGCCAGGGGCCGAAATGGACGAATCTCAGACAGACCCGCCTTGGCTGGTCGTGGCTGAGTGGCTGAAATCAGCATCAGCGGCCCCACACCACTTTCGTTTGACAGAGCCAGGTTCGCGAGATAGGAAGCCCAAAATGGGTTGAGGTGACTGTTCTGTGGTTATGGGGATGCAGGTCTTGCACAATAGTCTTGAAGAACGGCCTTTTACACAAGTGACAATAGTCTTTGCAACGGCCGACGCCAGACTGTCTTCGCTTGGCTACGTGCAGGCCGGATACGAGCCTCAGCTTTCAGTCCTGGCCGAAGCCTACCTTCGATTTACAACAGCCTCTGGACGTCATCTTCCGGATCCCGCGCGGGGCCGGTCGGAGTTCTTTCTTGTCCGTAGTCCATGTCGGCAACTTTGATTGCTCGGGGGGTTTTCATTTGCGGACTGCCCAGTGCCAACATGCACAAAGCACAAGGCACAAGGCACAAGGCACAAGTGACAAGGCATGTGTAATAAGGTGCGATTGACAGCTGCCAGCATGGGATGATATACGTGAGACGACGTGCTTGTTGGACAGACCTTGGATGTCGGTTGTACGGCGTTAAATTAAACCTCCCCCCTTTTTACCCCTCTGGAGCCCCCCTTTGGTGCCGCGCAGCCCCTGGTGCGATGCCCTGTACATGCATGTGCTGTTGCCCCACTTCCAGCCAATCAGCTGCCCTGCCCTGACGAGGGCTCTTCCGCAGCTGCCTCGTTCGCCGGGGCCCGCGATACCGCTGCAAGGTACGCCCTACAATGGGCCAATCACGACTCGCGTCTCGGCTGCCTCTTGCAGATGCTGGAGCCTGGTGCCTGGCCTGGATCAATCCCTCCAGCGGGTGGCCCATCACTCCCAGGCTCCAGGCTCCAGGCTCCAGCACTCCCAGGAGTCCCAGCACTCCCAGCACTGGACTATCCACTGCAGTGACTGCACGGGACGTGTTGTGGGGATTCAGCGCTCCATGGACCACCCCAGAGCCCAAGTCCAGTGCCCCGGCCCCCAGCCAAGTGGCCCCGGCCGTTGTTGTTGCACGTTTTGGTCGGTGTCTCCAACCCGTTCCCAGATACTAAGCCGCTTCTTCTCCTCCTCTCCTCTTCTCCTCGGCGTCACCCGTTTGCTTTTCTATTGTTGTCCGACGATATTGTGTTTTCCCGCCTCGCCGACCGGCTCGTCATTCTTTTAGTTTGTTGCGTCCTTTTCGCTCACGGCATTCAGTACTTCATCCGTTCGTTCCAATCGTCACTCTCGTACGCCGAGTCACTCCTTTTACCATCAACCGCTCTCCACTGCATCTTGCCATCGCTGTCTTCGTTTACCTGGTATCACTCTCCACTCATTGCGTGAATTCGCCGGTACTGGATGCTGTTTGAGCCGATTTGTGATTTCCTCACGACCCAACGACCAATCGAGCGACCTCTCGTTTTGTGATGTTATCGCACGTCCTGGAGGCTTGACAACCCCACGATCAACAGAACCAAGGAACCTTCTTTTACAAACCTCCGGACTCAGCTTTTCCTTGGGCTACCGACAGATCAAGAAAATACTCCTCACGTTAACTCCGACTGGTGTCTTCCTCCTTGGCATCGTCTTCGCTCGGCCGGAAAGCAAACAGAAAAAATGGCGCGGATCTCTGCCCCCGAGCGGGCCCCAGGAACAATCCTTGATGGATACAGAATGGGACCTCATATCAATATGCGACGAGATGTAGCAGTGCCGCAAATCCCTTCACGCACGATCTGGAATATGGTCAAACGCGACAGCAAAAACTGTCACGCTGGTTCAGATTACAACACTTGTGAGAAGGGAATCAATACGAACATCACAAATCTTGCCATCATTCTGGGTGTAGTGTACGTTGAAGGAGAAAGAGAAGCTCGGTTTCTCCCCCGTGAAACACTTGGTTTAGATTAGAAGTTGAAGATTGCTAACGCGGAATTCCAGAATCCCGCTTATCGTAGCGACGTTTGTACTTCTCTATCTTCACCGCAGAAACGTCAAGAAGCTTAGACAAGAAGATTTACAAGATCCTCACAAGGGTCTCGATTTTGGAATGGGAGACTCCGGCAAGGGCAAACGCCGAAGTTTGTTCGGTATAGGAGAGAAGTCGAATCACAAAAGCAACCAGCTGTCCATGGACATGAACTTGTCGTCACCCTATCTTCTGCCGCCCAACGTACACGAGTCGAAGGATTCTGTTCATTCATTGGCTCGGACGTTCCCAGCCGATCAGGATCCCTATCGCACTGTCAAGCAGTACGCAAACAGTGACGGGGGCTCAATCAGATCATACAAGCCAGCACGGGATGCGTCACTACGCCATGGGAACACGCCAGGATCGACCAAGAGCCCTACGCTGGAAACGCGGAAAGTGCTCCCTTCTCGATCCGACTCGATGCCGAAACGAGAAGTGTCCGACGCGAAATCCAACCCATTTGCTACGCCTACTTCTCCGCAGGCTACGCACCAATTTCCGCTGCCCGGGGACGTCGAGGAGCCGATTCGCCCTATCCAGCCGGTCATACCCGAGATTGGCACAGTCGAGTTTTCTGACGAAAGGGCCAGTGGCCTCGATATGCCGAATATTCAGCCGCCTCCTCGAGTCTTGTCTCACGATTCACACCACAGAATGCCCAGCCCACCCTCTGAGCACGACAAGCCTACGGTGCCGGAGCTTCGTACCATCTCGGACGAGGGCCACATGGGACCCGCACACACTGGTCTGGGGCTCGCAATCGATGTGCCCAAGATCTATTCTCCCGACGAATACGGCGATTACGGCGAATACGGTGCTACTGGTGGCGGTTCTGGACAAGCCTTGCCATACGATGGCTATGGACACCATGACATGCATCCCTCGGAGTACCAGGAAGAGCAGCACCAGGGGCAGCAGCAGCAGCAGCAGCAGCAGCAGCAGCAGCAGTCTCAACAGGGCCTCGGTGTTCCTCAGCAGCAGATGAAGCGGCTCTCCGTCGGATTCCGTCCTCTGCCTCCCGACGAAGTGATGGAGTCGGAGGACCCCGAGTATCGGGCGAACCGTATTCGATCATTCTATAAGGAGTACTTTGACGACAAGGAACCCCCTCCTCCGATGCCTAGTCAAAATCAGCCTAGTCAAAATCATGTTGAAGAATACTACGAGGACTATGAAACTTCGTACCCTGGCAATGCGGCATACTACGATGCAGAAAATCATGCTTTTGTGATGCCGTACGCGGAGCCCGTCACGCGCCGTGCCATGACTCCGCCTCCGGCCGGCCGGTTCCACGGCGGCGGCCCTGGAGGGCCTGGCCCTCATGGGCCTGCTAGAGGGTTTCCCCGAGGTCCTGGCTCTATTGGGGGGATGAGCCTGCCAGGAGGCCCCGGACGGCCCCGTGCTGGCTCTGTCGGCGGTCCCCGACCCGGCTCTTCTGCTTCTGCAGGACCGCGCGGAAGACCCCCCATGAAGAAGAACCTTCCGCCCCCTGAAGCGCTCCCGACGCTTCCAACACCCTCCAAGCTCAAGGACGACGCCTTTGCCATTTTCAACGCGGCCGACTTTGCCCCGCCCAACACGTTCAAGGACCAGGCCACTGGTCGTAGCCAGAGTCCCCTAGGCGAGAGACGCCAGTACCAGCCCAGCGTACCCGTTGCCTCTCCCCTAGTCACCGCCTTTGACGAGCTCTCGGCGTTGCCCAGCCCACACGTGCTCCGCAAGTCTAGCACATTCACAAATCTAGACTTTGCGCCGCCCAAGAAGTTCAAGGACGCCGCCGACACGATGAGTGATGCGGGGAGCATTCGAAGCAACAAGAGTGGCATTTCGCCCGCTCAGCTTGATGCGCTCCGCCGTGGAGCTGGACGCGTGAGCCGATTACCTGAAGATACTGTCTTTACGTCTGCGGCTCTAGGTGATTCACTCAAACCTTCATGGGGGATGCGGACTTGAGACTTCAGACTTGAGGCTTGAGGCTTGAGGCTTGAGGTGCTTGACTTTTGAATGAAACGACGTGTTTGATTGGCTGGCTTTGGCATCGGCATTGGCATTGACTTGGAGCAGCATACAGTGTGCTTGGAGCGATTTACGCTTCACCCTTGAGAGAAAGAAAGTGTTTACTTGGGCATGTATAAAGCCTATAGTGCATGAAGCAAATCTGCAGCGTTGGCCTGTTTTCGTGTGTGTGTGTGTGTGTGTGTGTTTTCTGTTTCGCGATTTTCTTCTTCTTCAAACGTTTTGTTTCTTGTCTCCCCCCGATTTTTTACATTCCATTGTCGTGGCGCATATAGCAGGGTTATGATGAGGCTTGTGTTGTTGTTGTTGTTGTTGTTGTTGTTGCTGCTGTTGTGGTCCATTAACTACTTATATTTACTTGTGTCCTTTTCTTCTTCTTCTTCCATTGCCGTCTTTCTTAAGCTCGATGTTGATAAGAAGCAGAAAGACACTTGTTGTCGCTTGCTCGCTGAAAATATTGTTGCTGAGATGAGAGGGATTTTTATTCGCTGATGGAGGTTCGCTATATATAGGTAGAGAGAGTAAGATTGGGCTGTGCATCAGGTGAGAGTCAATGGGTACCTACAGAGAATGTCAGGACAGCCGAGACTGGGAAAGGGGGTCTCATGGGGAATGAGGGGTTGGTCGGTTCTTGGCTGTCGCTGTTGTCGCTGTTGTTGTTGTTGTTGCTGCTGCTGCGTTTTGGGGTATATATATATATATATATATATATATATATATATATTGAAAGAGTCTGATTTGAGGTATTACTACATAGCAGGATGTGTTGATTTGTGTGTGCCTACAACCTGTGTACAACGATGTGTTTCGTGATGATGGATGATGATGAAATCAGCCTGCGTTATTATTATTCCCGCGCAGTCTTCAGTCTTTTGACAGTGATGACTGACGAGGAATCGTGTCAGATGGTGACCTCTCCGCATGCCTACCATTACCGTCCCTTGGCAGCGAGCTACAGAAGAGATACCTTGTCTAGGTTCCACGGTACGGTGAAGCCATCCGACTTTGTTTTTATTGCATCATGGCGTGCCTGCAGTCTATCAACAGCAGCAATGCGTTTGCAGGTGATGATTAAGGTCAAGGGATCGGACCTACAAGGCTACAACAATGCCTTTTCAACACAGGTATGCAATGATGAAGGAATGTCTTAGGTGTATATGTACCTAGGTAGATACATACATATGTATGTACCTGTCTCGTCAACAAACACGTGAACTCTCCTTCTGCCAAGCCATCGTACAAAGACAACTTGCATACCTACCGAACCTTCTATGAACCCATCTCTCTCTCTTCCCCATCGCAAGAATACCTGCGTACGAATGTTTAAAGTCACGCAGGGCCCAGGGGATGCAAACTGAGACTGCACGACTTTGGCTTGTTCTCCCCACCGTACCGAGTACCTACTAGGCCATCTATCCGTACCGTAACACGCGAACCTTGTTCAGGGGACCAAGACATAGGACAATATATTGCTACAACAAACAAAGGGGTATTGCGTGAACCATCCATCGCCCGTCTTATGGCATTCCAGTGTCCACACCTTTGGCAAGGCGCGCAACATGCTCAAAGAAGTGTCGTGCCAAATTCTCTCTATGTCCTGAGTCCTGACAGGTACTCCGTAAAAGTACATAGTGCAAAGAAAATGAAAGAGAATGCAACGCCAAAAAGAGCGTGTGCAGAACTACCAACATATGTACCTACGTATGTAATTGTATGATACATACGGAGTACATACATATACATGATACGTACATATCACATTGCTTTAATTGAACGTCGCAGTAAAAGGAAGTTGAAGGATGGCGCTATTCCTTGGCGGCTCCCCCTTCTCCTAGGACTCCTGGGAGGTACATTATGTACCTCTCCCCGGTGCGGCGCTTCCGTACCAGTGACCACGAGCCAGACTGCGGCTGGGGCAGGGATTTGGGTCTCCGCACCCCGGGAAGGGCGGGAAGGGGGTGTGTGTTGCTAACTTGCTTCTTATTTCATTCTTTCTTCATGTCGAGATGGGGTGGGCGAGGCTAAAGCATTGCCAACTGGTTGTTTGGACGCAGGTCGCGCAGCATTTACGGAGTATATATGTATACATAAGTGATGGTAGAGAGGGCCATTGGCTTCTGCAATGGGCTGTGAGCTGACGGCATTGCCTACCTAGTACGTACCTAGGTACCTGGTACATATGTTACATGTACATATGTAGCAGCCAACAGCTAGGTAGCCAACAGCCTCACAGCCAACGCCAACATCGTACAGACGTCCATTGATCCGTTGAGGCCCCGGTCCAGCCACTCACACGTCGGCGACTGCGGCCCTTTCACGCCCCACGCGTCCAATCAGGCTCAACTCTGCGCCTTCAGTCCCACCCACTGCTCATTAGACGACGCGGGCCTCCACGCAATCCCGTCTCTCGTACGAAACCATGCAGGTTCCCAGATCCCTTTCTTCTCAACGGCGGCGCGGCTTCCAAAAGAGTTATTATTTCATTCTGTGACCGTCGTTTATCATCTCCTGCTGGCTGCGTTTTGAGCGACCGCGGATGATACGCGTCCCTGCCTCGTCGCCGCCAAATCCATCTTCCCGAGCGTGATTGCTTATGCTGCAGTCTCCCCTATTGCTCTGCCACAGGTTGTACGGTTTCGCCTCGCAATTGCTAGTTGCTGCCAATGCATTTTACAGTTTCACCTCGCAATTGCTAGTAAAGCTGACCGTCGATTGAGCAGTTGAATCCCGTGCTGCCGACCATGTCTGAGCTCAGTCGCACTGTAGGCGCCCTCACCACTGGTGGTTCGGCTCCAAGCCAGCAACAACCACAACAAGCAGCAGCGACTTCTCAGCAATCCTCAACTCCTCCCGCCGCTGCCAGCTCGACTCCTCCTCAGCAACAGGCGGCTTCATCGTCGACTCCTCCAGCGCCCGTGGCCACCTCATCAACACCACCACCCGCACAGAATCCCGCACCTTCGTCAAGCACCCCACCGCCGGCGGCGTCACCGTCGTCGTCGTCATCATCGCCTCCCCCCGCGGTCGCTCCATCGTCTTCTACACCACCGGCTGCACCCCAAAGCTCGTCGTCCACTCCTCCTCCAGGGGCAGCACCGGGACAGCCAACTACAACTTCACCCAATGCTGTCCCAGTTCCCGGAACGACCGCGCCAGGGCAGCAGAATCCTGGTACGCCCATCGTGACCGTCACGCCTAGCAATTCCGTCACCACAATCGAAGTAATCACAGCCATCAAAACCTCGCCCGGCGGACCCGCGAATTCTGCCTCATCTGCGACCGCGTCTAGTTCGTCAACGCCCGCGGCCATCAACCCCGGTGGCGATGGAGGTGGCGGAGGCATTAGCCAGCCCGCTCAGGTTGCCATTGGAGTCGTAGTTCCCATTGCTGCCATTGCCCTACTGGCTCTCGTAGGTCTGTGGTGGTGGAGAAAGAGAAAAGCCCGCCAGCAATCTGAGGAGGAACGACGCAAGGAAGTCGAAGACTATGCCTACAATCCCAATGCCGGCCCTACAGCCCCGGCCGTGGGACTAGCCGATTCATACGAGATGAGGGACGGAGAAGCAGGATATCGCGGCTGGGGCAGCACACCCGTTGCTGGATCTATGGGCCGCAAAGCATCCACCACCATGTCCGGTGGCATGACCGCAGCGACTCTCTCCGACGGCGGCGACGGCAACGGTAACGGCAACGGTAACGGGCATACCCGTGGGAACCTCTCCGACGGTAAGGCTGACTCCCACTTCACCGACTCCTCCTCTCCAGATGGGGAGATCCTCGGCGCCATGGGCCCCTCCGCAGCGGCGAATCGAAATGGGGATGTACGCCGCGGACCCTCGAATGCGTCATCGTCCTATAGCGCGACGGGCCGATCAGAGGGATCCGATGGTGGCATGTTTCCCAACGGCGGGGGCTACTACGACCAGTATGCGCAGAATCCGTACTGCGGCGCGGACCAGCAGGCACAGGAAGCGGGCGGACCGGCTGTAATTCGAGATAATCCTGCCCGACGCAGTACGCGTATTGAGAATCCGTCGCATTATCCGCAGCAGAGTGCTGGTATTGCCCAGAACTTTTAATTGTGGCGCGCGACGAGCCGGTTTTATTTTAATTTTACAAATGTTCTAGTCCATACAGATACCCCATTATCTTTTTAGGTATACATATCCACGCCATTTTCTTTCGCTGCTCGGGTCCGGTAGGGCTTTTGGGGGATACGCCATCTTTCAGTATATCATTTTCAATGTTACTGAGGGTCCGGTGTGTCTGCGGGCCTTTTCTGATATTGGGCCAGATGTGGTCTATTTTGCTTCCATGTGATGCTTTCGAGGCGGTAGCACGACACCGTACACGACACGAAAAGACAGACAGCTTATCGAAAACCCGGCGTACTTCTTTTTTTTGGTCGGGTTCCTTCTTCGGCCGGGACCGTGGGTGCTGCATTTGGAGTTGAACTGTGCATTTTCGGCGTGAGATTTTTGAGGGCCTGGGTCCTGAGCCAGTTATTCAGGTGGATGATGGGATATGGTCTGAAGCTGCGGATATTGGAACGGGATGCGCGTCGACACCAGGATCAGCACAAGCACAAGCACAAGCACAAGCACAAGCATTAGCGGTAGCAGCATCACCAGGTACATACATCCTCTTGCTGCGACAGGGCCGAGTCGTTTGCCTACCCTACCGGCTTCTATCTATCATCTCGCATCACCCGCTGCTCCTAGTGCTCCAGGGAAAAATAGTGTCCTTTGTCTACATTACAGGCCATTACTGAAGCTTGTTGTTCCATCTTTTCCATCCCTCTGCCTCCCTCTTGTTACTCTTTTTTTTTTTTTTTTCTCTGTTTTCCTCTCACCTTTTGTGCGCTATATCTGTTTCGTGAAACTCTTAATGAAGCACCAGACGTACTGTATTGAGTTGAGTTGAGTTGAGCTTGCTGGAGCGAAGGAGGATGCTTGACTGTGTGTGGAACCTGGAGGGCATATTTTCACTCCACGATTCGAATTGTGCAGACAATAAGGGAGGGACACTCAAGAAAGAGTGTGGGAAAGAGGAGGAATGAAAGAAGGGATGGATTGCTGATAGAGACGGGGGTGTCTGGATTGTCACACAGGAGTGGCTATGGAGCCAAGATAGAAAAGACGAAGATTGTCTAGGTCTAGGGGGCTGGCAATGCTTGTTGTGGAGTTGGATTGGTGTATATAATTGTGGTAGCATGGGTTGAATCTTTTCGAATGGTAGCGTCTGCTGAAGCTGTTGTGTGAGGATTGTGCCATGTGTTGAACACTGGAACCTTTGTCCTGCGGCCTGTATGTATCATTGTATGGATTGTTAGCTGTCGTAATTGTTTAGTGGTCACTGAAAGTTGGGATTCGTCAGGTCGGTATTTATTCTTCGTCACTGCTTGTGAGTTGAGACTCGCGAGTCGCCAGTGATGACATCGTTGCTCACATCATAGTATGTATCTATCAGTGATCCTTCTCATCATGCTTAGCAAGCCCGTTCCGCTCATCGAACGAACGGCTCGAGCGCGTCGTCACCATCACAGAAATCCCCAGCTGCGCCTGTCTCTACTACGGCCAAGAAGGATCATGACTGGCTCAAGACGTTCGACGGCAAGCATATCCCGTTCCCTGAAGGAAAAAAGCCCCGAGCACATCGATCCGGTTCGAAAGAAGCTCCCCCTGGCAGCTGCGTCAACCTGGAAAGCTTCATCAAGCGATGTCCCTCCCCTCACTAGGCCATCGCCCTAGATAGACCATAAATTATAACAGCCCTGAGCCCGTCATATATCCAATCCCTCTCTCCTTCTGCCTCTCTGAGCCTAACTCTTCAAGCCCAGAAGTTGGAACTTTCCCATCACACATCCCCCTGACTCAACCCCATAATCCGCCACCAAAACTCACAAACCCTCCTCTCTTCCTCACTCACCACCCTCATCCTCACCGGCCTGCCCTCCCCCTTCCCCCCCGCCCCCTCATCATTTCCCTCACCAAAAACCAACAACCGCTGCTGTCCTTCTCCCTCGCTATACTGGGGCCACAAGTCGCCCAGGTCCCCCGTCGGAGACCCTATAAACCGACTCCAGCGGAGTATCATCTCCCTTGCCGTCTTACCAAGCCCCTTATATTCGCGGAGATGGTCCATCTCATGCGCCACAACGTGTGCTTGGTCCCCATGGGAGCACGCACCAAAGGGGGCACTAATGGGTGCATATTCATACAGGTACACGGTGTGGCCCTTGGAGGATAGTACGTGTGCGGTGTGCAGAATGGGACATATGTAGGCCCAGTGTCCGAACGCGGTGTACAATCTGCGGAATTGGGCGCCTATTCCTAGTCCTAGTCCTAGTCCTCCTTGTTTGTCTTGCGGCACCGTCTCAGTCACAGTGTTGCTTTTGTTTCTGTAGGGCGAATCAGGATGCGTTACCGGATCTGGATACAGCTCTTCCAGCGCACGAAGATCTGGGTCCGATAAGCCCGGGATAAGCGTTTTGAAGAAGCGCAGGAATTCGGTATTGGTACTTGCGGTGGCGGGTACGAAGTGCGTGCCTTCGTGAGTGCAGAAGCCTGTGAGGATGGACATGGCAGGGGATGATGCGGACGCGGCGGGAAAGGCTTTCAATGAGGAGAGCGGTCCCTCGGGGATAACGTCCCCGTCTATGAGCGGCTGGAAGGGCCACGTTGTGGTCCTTTCGTGCTCTGTCCAGACGGAGGCCCAGGCCTTGAGGATTGCCTTGAGGGGGGCAGATGACACGGGGATGTTGGGGGGGATGTGAGAGCGAAGAGCTCGGATGAAGGACTCATGTTGGGCCTTTACACGGGGGTGCGAGGACGATAGGACGCATCGAGCGGTTGGAGAGGCAGATTCTAGGATGGCCTTTGTGAAGGGTAGGCGGTGCGGATGGAGGAGGTGGTGGCCGATCTGACCTGGTTAGCTTCTTTTTATTCTGTCATTGCGTTTTGTTTCGAGTCTCGGGCTATGAAACAAGACGGACGACGGTAAGGGAAGGAAGATGGGGAATGAGCGAGGGAAGTATGTGGAAATAGATGCTAAGAAGAGATTCGCAGGCGGAGGAATAGGAAGAACAAAATAGAGGCGAATTTGATGGATGAGAACAAACAGGAGACCACTGTGCGTGTAGAAGGAGAGAAGTGAGGAATCGAGGATGGGACAGCTCTCTCCTTGTCCAGACATAGGAAGCCGAGTATCCAACAGACCAAATCAAACACACATCGCATAACACCCACGACATGAAAACATGACAACATGACAACACCAACAACACCAACAACACCAACAACACCAACACAACAAGGATACAAATTAAAACTCACCGAATGACCCCCCGCACTCACGCCCATCATCGTCACATCCCCTCCATCCCCTCCAAACTCCCCAATCCACCTCCTCACCCATTCCACCCCCATCCTCTGATCTCTCAACCCCAGATTCAAACTCCCCTCCTCCTCCTCCATAACCTCATGCGGAAATCCCAGCGCCCCAAGCCGGTATCCCACCGACACAACCACCATATCCACCCCCCCCTCCCCCTCCCCCTCCCCCGCCCACGACACCAAACTCACAAGATCCCTCTCAAGGGGATCCCCAAAGTTATATGCCCCTCCATGGAAATACACCATCACAGGAAGGCGCCTCCTCGACGACGACGCACCACCAGTACCACACCCACAAGGGCTATCAGTATCTCCATCCTCCCCCTCCTCCTTCGGACCACGGGCACCCTCATCCCTCACTGAACGAAAGACATTCACCCGTAGAATACCCTCTTCGGTCTCAAACGGTGCCATGGGCTGCGGCGTATACTTGCCCTCGTGGCGAGCATCTAGCACAGAGCCGCTCTCAACAGGCACACATGGCGTTGGACGCTGAAACCGCAAAGTCGTAGCATAGGAAATCGCGTAGAAAATATCAACGGGCTTGGGATATTTCTCTGACGAGGCTTGTCGTTTGCCTAGGATGGTGCCGCCGTTGATGGAGACGGAGATGGTGACGGGCGAGGAGGCGTCTGTGTCGGGATGACTAGTAGCCATGGTAGCCAAAGGGAGTTGCTCGGATGGCTTTTAGAATGGGCGGTGGTAATAATGGGAACTATATACCAAGAGATATGGCTGGTCGTCAGGTTCTCCCACTAGAATTAAATGTATAAGCACTTTTGGTGTCGGAGGTGTTGATGTGAGAAGGGGATATTTTCGCAAACGTGAGGCTGAGACTGAGCCTCTGAGGTCAAAGAGGTGGACTTTAAAGCGCTCGGCTACCTACCTACCTCTAGTATTCTTCATAGACCACTACAAAATGATTGCCTGCCTAGAGAAAACTCAAAGACTAGGTATCTGGAGCGTGACATTTCTTTATTTGCTTTTTTTGAAAACTGCATTGATTGTGGTGCGTGCATTGCATGCGTGATGCAACGCACAATGACTGCAGCTAGGTACCTCACTTGGCCAACACCCACCGGTCCCTTCCTCCCGAGTCCCTGCCTCTCAAATAAGCTTAGGTACCTACATAGATCCTAGACAACAATGGACATACAAGTGCAGACCTCCGTACTCCGTATAACGATGGCGACTCATTGGCGTGCATACTCGGGTTTATTTACAAGAGAAGCGGCTAAGAAAACACATTCG
The DNA here is from genome assembly GCA_018360345.1 of Claviceps sp. LM84 group G4. Taxonomy (NCBI): domain Eukaryota; kingdom Fungi; phylum Ascomycota; class Sordariomycetes; order Hypocreales; family Clavicipitaceae; genus Claviceps; species Claviceps sp. LM84 group G4. The sequence continues at coordinate 4,615 of SRQH01000036.1, read as the reverse complement.
TACCTAAGATATGTATTATGTATACATGAGTCAGCGTGTGCTGGAGGCACATCAGCCTTGGCCATTGAATATACGACATTCGAGCCGACTCACTCAAAGGCCTTAGACAAGACAAAAGATAACAATGCGATGTTGCCATGTCTCCTAAACCATCTGTTTTCAACGCCATACTCGATCGCACGACAAGATCAATTGGCAAACCCCTCTCATGGAATAAAGTGCAGAGGACCATCGTCAACGACGACGTGGACTCTTAGAATAGCACAAGTCTATGCCTGAGTCCCCTTCTGGTCGTCTCGGTTTTCTTTTGCCTGTTTCCCCACCAGTCCCTTTCGACGCACTTTCTCGGCCAATTCGCGACTCGCCATTCTAGACCGGTCTGCGGCCTGTTCTCGTGCCGTTTTCGCCGTCAATTCCCTCTCTTGCTTATCCTTCTTCTTGTCCTGTGCAATGCTCTTGTCTTTACTGAGAATTAATCGACCTTGTTGCCGCTGGACTGTCAGTTCCTCCAATGACGCAGAGTTCCGTTGTCCGCTTCCGCTGCCCGTCGATACCGATTTTGCTCCACTGTGCGCGGTCCTAATCCGAGGTTGAGATGACTTGTTCTTTGCTGTTGTCAAGGAGGCACGAGCATGGTCTCTAACACACCCGAGCGACGTCTGTTTTTGTGAAACATCCTCTTCGCCAGTGGCTCCGGGCAGTGGCTTGCTTTGTCGAACTCGACTGGTCAACGTCTCTCGAGGAGTCACCGCTGGAGCCATGCTCTGACGGAGGGGCCGAGCCTTGAACTCTCGTCTCTTTTTGGTTTCTTCCTCCTGCGCTCGAAGCTTGGCCTCTAGCCCCTCCCTTTTGCGGCGCGAGATGGCTTCTCCCGGTAGTTCAAACGTGGGAAGGGCCAGTGACTTATGGCACCGTGGCTTGGGTGCGGGGGAAGCCAGAGCTTTCTGTGCTTCTGCTTGCTGAGCTAGTCGAGCCTCACGCTGTTCTTTCAGACGACGGGCAACTGCTTCACCCGGCAGTTCAAAATTTGCTACCGTTCTGGGCTTCGAAGATTTCGCAAGTGGCTTGGGGGTGGTGCTGAGACGATTGGCCACTCTCTGACCTTGACACGAAATTGGCTCTACTCTTGAGCCTTCTGAAGACAATCCTTGCTGTAATGCCCTCGCATCTCGGAGTGTCAAAGAAGCAGACCTTCTCGAAGATGGAGGCTTCTCCTGGGAAGGTTTAACGCGAACTGTCGCGGAGTAGCCAGCGATAGACACTCGCTTGTTGACCTTTGCTATTGGCGTCTTCATCTTGGCGTTTCCGGGACTGGCTTGAACAAGGACCTTCTCCCGTCCTGTGGCATGGTGGTGCGTGCGAGTCACTTCACGGACTGCCTCCAGTTCATCTTCGAGTCTATCCAACTCTTCAAAAGAATCTTCAATACGCCGAGCCGAGATTATTGATCCACCAGCTACACATTCGGTTCTTTCGCGCTCCATAGAAAGAGCCGGCGACACTGCTTGCTTCACCTCTGCTACCCCTTCACCAACCTTCAAAGCCGTTTCTGGATAGGTTGGCAGAGGTAGATGGCGCAAATGGTCTGTACTAGGGTTTACTAGGTCTTTGTGCTCTGCTGTTAGAGGATAATGGCACGAGTCTTTGGTCAGCACAGTGGCTAAGATGGTGAACGTGTCAGTTGATAGTTCTGCTGTTTGAGAGGCGCCTTGTTGTCGCCGAACTGGAAGCACGTTGCAGCCATAGACGGCATTGGTTGACGAGGGTCCTTGTCCGGACTGAACGATGCCATCTGTAGCCACACGGGACGCCACTCCTGCAGGATACTCCATGATCCATTCAAACTGACCTGCGAGGTGTTTGTCCACCTGCTCCTCAAGAGACAGGTTGGGCTCTGTAATGAGAAGCATTTGACGCGCTTCGTCCAGCTGAGATGAGGTGACTGCCAACTTGAGTCAGAAACTGAGGCGGCGATAATAGAGGCGAGCGCAAATCCCCTCCCAAAACAAGTAATTGGCTTACCTCGATTCTCGCCTGACTTCGCAGGAGATTGAACCGCCACAGCGTCTCCGGTCTCTAGCTCTACGAGACTCGATTCTTCGGGAACAGCCACAAGAGGCTCGAAACTCTCCGAATGAGCCTGCGACTGTTGGTCACAGACTGTAAGCCTCACATATTCGGCCTTGGTTGGCTTCACCTCAAGGCATGGACTCTCTCGTCGCGGGGACTTGGTGAGCGGAGATGCGGCAGCATCTAATACTGGGACAGCTCGATTCTGGATCTTGCCCTTTGACAGCTCTCTAAGCACAGCAGAATCTGCTGCGGCCGTCCAGGTGGTGTGCTTGTCCTTAGATGCAGGGCTGCCATCGTCGAAAATAGCGAAGCCCTGACGAGTGGGCTGCGGTGACTTGTGAGCCATAGTCGGATTCATTTCCTTCGGTTCAGGTGACGAGAGATGATGCGGAGCAGAGGGCCAGACTGTCTGCGGGTACCAAGATATCAAATAGCCAAGAGCAAGAGCTGTGTAATACACAATAAACAGTATCAATAGCAATGCGGATTCTCGCGAAGCACCCGGGAGTAGACCAGTGCTGGCTTGGATTGGAATGTTTTGAGCGTTAGGAGCCAACCACGGCGCGATCAGTTGGTTCAGAAATAGCGTGGGCAACGATGTCATAGGCTTGAAACGCTGCAACGGAATGGACTAGCGATGAGAATCATGAGATAGTACGTGTTGGAATGAGACCAGATGATGTTTTCTTTGGATCAAGCGAGACGACGCAAAGTGAGTCGAAGACAACGCGGTCTTGTTGTTGACAACAATAGCCAAGTCCCGCATTCAGTGCACGCAGGGCGGGCGCCTTCCGCTTCGTACGCTTCCGTTGGTTGCTTCATTTTTGGCTTTTGGGATTGGGCGCCACAGGTGCGACCCGAGCGAGTCAGGACTCAGGCAACAATAATTGTGGTGTTTTTGTCTCGGACTGTCGGACACGATTTTGACTTTGAGCACCGACCGGCGACGAGTCGACGACATCAGATATCGATTGACATCTATGATGATCTGCGTCGTTGCCCCACGCCGACGTCACCAAGTGGCAAGGCGCGGTCTCAACAACGCGTTAGCCCCGCGATGGAGTGAGACGCGCTGAGCCTAAATACATATCGGAGCTTGAACCCATTGAAGAGACCTGATATGTTCCTGTTCTATGCATACTGTACTGTACACGCAGTGAGCAAATCAGTCAGTTTGTTACTGACAACTATCATGAGGTCCATCCTCCCCCCTCCTGAATGCAAACTTGTCGCGCTACGACACGGCAAATCTTGGGCAAATGTTCTGGTCTAACCAATTGCCAGGGTGTCGGTTTGAGCAATGCTGCATGCGCACAGTCTCTATCACAGTCGACTTGGTATGCCGTGCTATCATGAACTCGGCCTTTACCTACTTGACCGCACACCGTAGCCTTGAGCATCGACAATATACACCGAAACCCCACGATTTGTGTCACTCACGCACTTAGACAGAGCGCTACGCAGGCTATAAGGTCTGACCACAGAACTAAGGCTGAAGGCACCGTGACCCGGCGATATTGAAACCTGGCTGTAGGTCAGGATGCCCCAGGATGTCGCGGATCACAGACTGATTGGTGAAGCAACATGAGTACGATGTGGTGAGGTGTCAATCTCTTCGCCTTCATGACTTGATATCGCAGATATCCATGGGCAAAGACGAGAAACCTTGCCATTGAGAGTTACTTAATTGTTCATGTGTCCATCGGGTCGCCCTCCGCGGCTGCCGCTTCAAGAGCCTCAGCTTGAGCTTGTAATGTCGGAGCATGTTCTGTCGGTATTCTGACCAAGGTCTGAGGCAGCGCCTCGCCTGAGAATGGCGCATCTTCCATGATGGTGTCGTCTGAGGGTTTTGCAAGTTTTGCTGCGTAATCAAGAGCGTATTAGAAGTGATCAAATTCACGACGGCGGGCTTCGGAGAAACATACTAGACGCCATATTGATTGCACGTAGCACATTATGCCAGTTGCTCATCACGGCCGCAATGGCTACAGCACAGGTCAGTCAAGTGGACATTTATCTGATATAGGCTCCATCGGACAACGCACCCTCTGTTCCATCAGAAAGAGTCTTCAGTTTCTGTTCCAAGGCCTCCATTTGGTTTGCGACAGCTGCACTGAGGTCGCGCAACTCCCTCAAGTTCTGCAGCTCGGCTTTCTTCTCCTCGATGCGAGCTACCAGAGCTGGCGACTGTGCTGCGGAAGGTGCGAAACTAGTAGTCCGCCTATTCGCAGATAGAGACCTCGTCGCGTGAGACATGATCAAGGTCGAACAGCATCATTCGCCGTCTGGATGCATTCAATACAAAATCTGGCGTAGCGACGACTTGTCGAGGCGGAGGCGGCTTTGAGTCTTGAGTCTTGGACTCTTGAGTCTTGACACTTCGACTTCGACGAAAGTTGAAAGTGGGGAACGTTGAAGTGGCGCAGTCAGCGCAAGGGAGACCTTAATGACCACCCTTATAACTGCTTAATCACCACCATGATAACCTAAAATGGTATAGTGTGTTTCTGGTACCCTGCTAGTGCGGTACATACTCTATCTA
>SRQH01000359.1:0-27930 GCA_018360345.1 Claviceps sp. LM84 group G4 | reverse complement strand
GGAGATTCATGGCCGCGAATAAGGTCTTGGAGGAGGAGAGTGTGAAGAAGACTGGGCGGTGAAGGGGTTGAAGGGTCGAGAGACAGGGAAGAATGAACGCGAGGGGCGTAGTATTAACAAGGTTTCATGATTCATGATGATGGTCCGAGTTTTCATTGTATACTTATTTTTTTGGGTCTCGTCTTGGTGTTCCAAACTTTCAATGACTAGCTCTACTCGAGCGAGATGAGGTATTGCCGTGCGGAACATCATGTTACACGTGTGATGTGTCTGCATTGGCTTGGTGATTTCTGAAACTACGTATACATGCCGCAGGAGTACGGAACCCAAATATCTTGCATGATGGGGATTCAGGAGCATCCTGCTCGTTGAGAATGTATTTCCTGATGGTAGCAATTTCGGCGATACGCGGACGAGGCTCAACGGCGTCTATAAAGTCTGTAGACCATGCCTGTCCACGTCCGTCGGAGGATGTTCGTCGAAAGGGGCGCTTTCATGTATTGTTCTGGCGCCATGGCCTCACTGGTTTCGACACAAACAGCCGTCCACATGACAATTCTTTCGAGCACTTCTCGAGCTCGATCCCTTTCTTCTGTTCCCTCGCCGTGCTGTGCTTGCAAGACACGTATTTTGTAGTCAAATTACGAGTAACGTCACCAACGTCGTTGGCCTATCAGCCCGAGATGTTCGCCTCTGCCAACCGGAGACTCTTCCGCTTCTGTCGCGTCGCATCAACAGGAAACCGCTTGACATTCCCGCACGTCTTGCATGTGATGACGAGGACATCGGCCCATGGCTTCCGGCCTTGCTTGCTCAGATTCTCAATTTTCGAGCTGCACGATCTGCCTTCCACTAACAGCGTGTCGCAGAACTTGCAGATTGTTCTTTTCAGGGCGGGGCTTTGGCGTATTTGTGCTTTTAACGAGACCGCTTTCATCTCTGAAATGGCTAGACGGGACATTTTCTCCACTGCTTTCTTTTGCTTTCTGTATTGCTGTTGCTGCTGCTGTTGCTTCTGCTGTTGTTCAACGCCGCCGAGTTCCGGCTTGGACGGCTTTGATGGCGTGGATGAAGCCGCATTTTCAAGACTGTCGACGCAGTTGGATAGATATGTTGCTGCTTGATATAGATATGACGCTCTTGAGTAGATGACACGGTTCTGTACCCCGGGTTGCCCTTTGGGCTTCGCCATACTTTCGTCGGATTTCCTCGGGCCTCGGAAGAAGTAGCTAAAAGATACTTGCCAAAGGCTGTCCTCAGTGAGTCAGTGCTCACACTGTACTCCGTACGCGGCAGCTGCACGTGACTTGGCTGCTTTCGTGCACGGACCACGTTTCGTCAAACACGGCCTTTCACCTTTCTTCTCTCCCTCGTCAGAGACCCGGTTGTTCCAGAGCCACTCTTTGTCAACATTACCTGGACATTGAGGCCGTCAGTCTGGGTTTCCACCATCGGCGTCGTCTCTAAGACAACATCTTCTCTTTTATCTCCGAGCTGCTGACTTGTTGCACTCGGATACTCTTTTACGCGTCTGCTCAAATCGCTGTCGCGACTTTCTCGTCGGCGCCCAGGCATCGCGCTTTTCTCTTTCGCAACGAGTGTCAAGCTTTCGATCTTGATCACCTCGCCCTCTTATTATTCCATCTCCTCATCAAACAACACCATCGACATTCGCAAACATGTCTCACGAGGAGGATCTTATTGATTACTCCGACGAGGAGATTGGCGGCAATGAGACCGCCGCTGCCGGATCCAACGGCAAGAAGGGTGACCTTGCCGCTTCTAATGATGTCGACAAGAAGGGTAGCTACGTTGGTATTCACTCGACCGGTTTCCGTGACTTCCTTCTGAAGCCCGAGCTCCTCCGTGCTATCGGCGACTGTGGTTTCGAACATCCATCGGAGGGTTAGTCTTGTCATCCATAATACCTACCATAAGTCATCAATCCCCTCCCTTCAAAGAAAGAAACACACAAACCGTCCGTCCATCATCGCAACTACGACAATTCGCACACGCGAGGGCCAAGCCGCCGGGTTGGAGACTCTGTTCCGTACGGCGATAGCGAGACTTGCATACAATGAAACATATTTGGAGATTCCAAGTTCTACATTTTTCATGGTTAGCAGGCTGCTTGCAGCGCGGCAAGGACTGTTCTCCAGGAAGCGCAAGGATGGCATTGATTGAGCATCAATCACAGAAATGCAAGCTTGACACCGCTCGGATGTTGGCAGGGAAGATCAACACATGCTGGGAAGTCTGTGTATTCGATCACGTCAGACATGATATGATGCCTATGACTCGTTCAGTGTTGACGGCTTTTGATGTTTTTTTTTTCTTGTTTTGCGTTTCGATTTGATTGTTTCACAGTCACTCGACGGATCGAAAGATTATACAGATGTTGGTCATGTCGGTCTCGCCTCACAGCTTGTGCAGCGTCTTGAGAAATTCATACCGGCCTGCCATATTCGTGCGACGATGGACGGACGGACAACCTTTGACGCACTGCATTCATGACTCATTCATTGTTGATGAAAACCAAATCTCTAACTTCCGCTCGATCGACAGTTCAGCAAACTTGCATTCCGCAAGCCCTTCTTGGTGGTGATATCATTTGCCAGGCCAAGTCTGGTTTGGGAAAAACGGCCGTCTTCGTTCTTGCCACACTTCAGCAGGTTGAGCCCGTCAACGGGGAGGTCTCTGTTGTAGTCATGTGTCACACTCGTGAACTGGCTTACCAGATTCGCGACGAGTACAACCGATTCAGCAAATACATGCCTGATATCAAGACGGGCGTTTTCTATGGTGGTACTCCCATCAAGACCGATATGGAGACGCTGAAGGCAAAGGACACCTGTCCCCATATCGTTGTCGGTACTCCTGGTCGTCTTAAGGCTCTTGTCCGAGAGAAGGCTCTGCGCCTTGGTAGCGTCCGCATCTTCGTTCTCGACGAATGTGACAAGATGCTTGATCAGCCTGGTGAGCATCTTCCAAGTGTATCCCTGGCCCACAATTGCGCAGCGAAGTTAACAACCAATTCAGACATGCGCACTGACGTCCAGGACGTCTTCCGTGCTACGCCTACCCAGAAGCAGGTCATGATGTTCTCAGCTACCTTGTCCGAGGCGATCAAGCCCATCTGCAAGAAGTTCATGCAGAACCCAACTGAGCACTACGTCGATGAAGACACCAAGCTCACTCTGCACGGACTACAGCAGTACTTCATCAAGCTGCAAGAGAAAGAAAAGAACAGAAGGCTGAATGAGCTTCTCGATGACTTGCAGTTCAACCAGGTCATTATCTTTGTCAAGAGCACCATCCGTGCTACGGAACTAGACAAGCTCCTCCGGGAATGCAACTTTCCCTCCATTGCTGTGCACTCTGGTGTCAGCCAGGAGGAACGGTAAGCCCTCTCTCCTCGACATTTATTTTAGGGGCAGTCTCATTCTAACGACTCGACAGTATCAAACGTTACAAGGAGTTCAAGGAGTTCAAGAAGAGGATCTGTGTCGCGACTGACGTCTTTGGCCGTGGTATTGATATCGAGCGCATCAATCTGGCCATCAACTACGATCTGCCAGGTGATGCTAGCTCCTACCTCCACCGTGTTGGTCGTGCCGGCCGTTTCGGTACCAAGGGTCTGGCCATCTCGTTTGTCAGCTCCGAGCAGGACCAGGAGGTTCTTACGGAGATTGAAAAGCGATTCGAGGTTGCTTTGCCGTACGTTTTTCTACCATCCCTCCCTTTCAGACTTTCTCTGCGTAGGCATACTAACTGACCCGTTTGATAGTGAGTTCCCCAAGGAAGGCGTTGACGCCAGCACCTACATGGCTTCGTAAATTGGTCATGGAGACCAAGACGGCGTAATATGGGTTTGATATGCTCCAGTTAGCTCAGTGGGGGGGGATCACGGGATTTTCTGTGCTAAAGCTGCGATTTCTTCGGTTTAAATGGTGGGTTGAAAAATTGTGGTAGTAGATTGTGATCCTGACCTCTTGTGTACTCAATATCTATTATTCTTTTTATGGAGGCAAGGATGGGTGCATGTTGTTTCTTTTTACATGACTACTGTGACTCGTGTAGATGATGTCTGATTGCATCGAAAGCTCGTGTAGTCAATGTGGTGCCTCCGTTGCAGGAGACTAGGCCCTGGCCCGAGGTTATACGACGAGTGTTCTCGCCACGATGCAATCCTTATCCTTGACGTATCGCTTGGCATAGTTCTGGATGGAGTTTCTTGACATACAGCGCGATTCGGAGGTCTGTTTCGAATCCTCACTTCTTCTTCATCTTTATTGAGAGTCGAGACTCGGGCTCAGAGTCACAGTGGTTGACTGGGTTGGGCCATCTACGCTGAAACCAAGCTGTTTTCTACTTTTCCCCGCCGGCCTTGGTGTTGGGCAGAACAAATTGTAGAAGAATTTGGAGACGCAACAAATAGATCAGGCTTGGGCAGCAATGAGCATCCAGATAAACATGGGTGTATGACGGTATCACGGCCTACCACGCTTCAGACTCTCCCTTTAAATAAAGGCATTCTCCCTTTCTCGAAGACGTATTTTAACACATCTGTTCGGCGAGCACTGAAATGACAACTCCATGCAAGTGGCTCCCTGATGACATCAAGGTCAGCAACGCTATCTATCTAATACCTGTGTACGCGGAGCCTTTCGTGGGCTCGTGGGCAAGGCCAAGGAGGGATACGGGGAAATTCCACGTTGCAACATCTACAGCGTCGCCGTCATCCTGAGTCACGACATGTATCTAGCCACAAATTTGGATTTCTTCAACAGAAAATACATACCTACATACATACATACATACCTAGAGGCTAGCTATCGCGGGTGCCCTTCCCTGAAATGACACACCTGACCCAGGCCAGGACGCGAAAAGGCTTAGGGTAGGCACTAGGCAGTAAGCGCCAAGAGGGAATCGCCAGACGATTCCAATCCGGCATGATCGTCTCCTGCAGTCTGAGTCTGAGTCACGCGGTGAAGAAATCAGAAGTCCAAGAAAGACGGACGCAAGCAACACCCCGTATCTTTCACTGAACGCCGGAACAGTTCGGCATCTTTTCTTCACCAGCGAGGCTCCTTCAGGCTTGGAAGTTGGGAGTTGGGGAAGTTGGCCGGGGGGGGGGGTGGCCGAGAACGGCGCGGGAGGTATGTGTGTAGGTTACAACTTACCTGTAGAAGGTATGTACATGTAATAAGTAGGTATTTATGTACATACTGTCTGATATGTACAGCAAATCGCGTGATGAGGCCGCTGTGGGCTGATACGGGAAAAAATACCAGTGACTACGCGTCGCCAAGACGAGTCAAATTACGATTCACGGCAAGACAAACATGCAACTCCTCAAGACTCAAGAGGGAAAGATCGATCATGATGGAAGCAAGCCTTGTGATGTGGCATGTTCGGTCCGGGGAAGTCGGGACAGTGTTGAATACGCGCCGTTGCCGCTGCCGGTGGGTAGGGGGGGAGCAAATTTCATTGGAACTTGGAATAAGCAGTGGGATTTACAGAGGTATCAGGAGACTTTGTTTGCTTGGACTCTGGACTCTGGACTCTGGAGGGCTTCGCTTGTTGTGCGGGTGCCTATGGCTCTGTCACTGTGTACGAATGGAGAGGGGTTTGTGGGATGGCGCAACGTGGCGAACGTGTTGCGCAGCGTGGGAGAACGAACTGAGATGGGTATTGGATAGTCGGATTCTGTCGGAACGTGCGGATCGAGAGGCTTATCGTAGTATGTATGTACTTTGGAGTTGTGACTTGCCGTTGTGTCGAGAATGCGGTGTTGGAATGAACAGGAGGGGTTTTCGTCTTGATTCTTGAAAGTTGCGATGGCACGTGAAGGGCCCACAACGCATCGACATACAGTAGGTACCTAGGTACCTGGTATGTATGTATGGTAGGTACTTACGAACATTGATGGCCAGTTCACACTGTCACCGAATTTATTCTCGTTGTGCATCTGCATTTGGGACTGCGTTTATTATTAGTGTTCGCATTTGAGTTGAGGCTCGACATTTCCACCGTTGCATACATATGCGCGCGGGTGCGCGTGTATGCAGCTGTGCATACCAGGTACCATACCTACATAGTACCTACCGCCTTTGAGAAGCCGGTGATCGCTTGACTCACGTGCCTGAACTTCGTATTTCTTTGCAAGGAAACTTCTGGGATCGACGGACAGTGAATAGTGGCATGTCAACGCACAAAAGATGAACAAGACCGGCGATCATCACACTTCATCAGCGAAGGCCAAGTATCTAAGGTAATCGTGCTTTGCTGTCGAAAACAAAGCATGCCATCGACAGAAGTAGCGCCTGCTTGCTGAACCAACAAGCACAGGGCCGGCCAATCCGAGATGAGTGCGGCATCAATGTCCGGCAGCAGCGGCGCGCCACGGCTTTGCGAAACAACGCCGAATGACGATCTTATGTGCCTGGATTGCCTAGACGTTTGTTACTCGATGATTACCTCCCTGGACCAGCGCTAATTCGTATATAGGTACATCAGCAAACCAATACATAGGTAGGTACTGTAGCCAGTTTCCGGCACGTTTGTTGAAGTTGGGAGACGAGGTTTCGAAATGAATTTGCACTTGATGCTCATTTGTTCTAACTTCTGGGCCTTCCGAAACCCGAAGGCTCAAGACGGGAAGAGTAGGTAAGACGGGAATGGCTATCGAATTACCTACATACTCCGTAGGTACATACCTACGGAGTATGTGCGGTGGCGAGGTGGTGGTCCAATGGCCGCCGTGTCTCCGCATGGTGGACCGTGCGCTGTGCGTCCTATGGACCCATACCATCGTATTGTCGCCGCCGGCCGGTGTACAAGGTACCTAAGGTATGTATTCAGACCTCAGATCATGACTGCTGACGCCGGACAACTTTACGCCATAAGTTATAACCCAAGATCGACCGCGGTTTGTGTAGGAGTCGAAACTGGGCATCGATTTTGGCCACATACGAATACTGCGTACATACCTACTCTATTTAGGGGCAGCCATGTTGGTGACACTGGCTTTTCGCCTAGTCATATGTAGTATGTACCTATCGCTTCAGGATGTGTCAAGCTGGAGCCACACGTTGCCCCTCTCTACCACCCTTCAATGTTCATCAATTTGCTCGCAGCCTAGCTCGTGGCACATGAAGCATGGGAAGTCTGGCGGGCGTTGTTCGGACAGAACTCTCGGAGGCAGCGACGTGGGAAAGCGATGTTTGTCCTAATTACGAGACAAACCGCTTGGTGTCATCACCGCGAAGCGAATATGCTGCCAAGCGTCAAGAGTCAAGAGTCAAGAGAACGAAATGAACAGAAGACAGGGGTCACGACTCACGACGTGCGTTGAGAGCCTGAAAGCCTGAGTCTTGTCGAAAGTCGACGCGATGATGGTGGTGGGGGAGGAAGAAAAACAGAGGGGCTACCTAGACTGCTCAGGACTCATCAGGACTCCAGGAGTCAGCAGCCAAGCGGCTTTGTAGTTACTAGTGGGGGTGCATGGAGGTCCTGAGTACCCTACGAGACCAGCAAAGCGACCGCAAGATCAAGTACTCAATACATAGCCCAGCTGTCGACGACTCGACACGATATTTATTAGCAGAGCCAAGAGGCCACGACTGGATCGACGTGACTGGCTCGCACACAGTGGGCGCACAAGATGGCTGCACGGGCAACTCGCCGTCGTTGTTGTATGTACCAGTTTGCATGGGGGTCTTTCAAAACCCTCAGCACCGCGCCGCAGACGTCCCGTTTTCTCTCCCCCATCGAACTCCAACGTCAAGATGAAGTTCGGTTCCTCTCTGTAGACTCCGCCAGCGACTCTTGCAGTCTGCTCCGGCTTCTTTTTCCGCCGCGGCGCAGCTTCGACGTCCAATTTCTTCTCTTCTTGCTGCACGAATTACCCCTGTCCAGCGAAAGCGAAACCTCCCATCTCGCGACCTCCGACCGCCGTCTCTTGTGCTCGCAGCGACATTCACTTGTACCTTGCGGCAAGTCTTGAGGGACGTCCAGACAACATTAGACAAGACCAAGCATTATTACCCGATAAAACCGGATAAAAAATATATACACGAGACATCTATAGACACGGCAATACCGATACCCCAAATACAGCTCTCCACGGCGCAGCCTTGACTCGAATTCTTCTTACGAGCGGCGTGTTCACTCGACAGCAACTCCTTTAGCCTTCTTTAATCACTGTTCTACTATTCGACCTTCTGCCACATTATTCTCGGCCGTCTTTCGCCACACTTGGCCTTGATTTTTATTTTTGCCTCCTTTGGGCACCTGGGCTGATACACAGGTACTGCGGCCCAGCCCCTAGCAACTTGCAAGGCCAGCTGTCCCTAGGCTCTGGAAGTCACTTCGCCTTTCGCCCCTCCGAAGTCGCCCACAAGGCTACAGCCAATTTGGGCCCCCGCCACTCCCATCCGTGGCAAAGACTTGGTCGCCACCGCATTGCACACCAAAGTCGAGTCACACCAGACAGTCACTCGCGTCTCCACACCCAACACACCATCGTCCCCGAGGCTGTCACTTGTCGCCTCTGCTGCCTCGCCTCAGCCTACGTCGGAAAGAGTCACATCCCCGGCACGCGCTCAGATATAATTTCTGTCATCTCAAAGGACAACACTCAGACGACTTTTTCATTGAGAGTCACATTTGTACCTGTTCCTGCATAGGTACCGTCCCCTTGGCTCTCCTTCAGGGCGTCCCGGACCCTGCATCTCAAGATCGTCACCCGACTCTGGACCGTCTTCAGCCAGTTCAAGGTGCCGTGGACTCACGACTCTGAATCATCCTGGGTTATAAAAATAAAAAAAAAGTTAAACCCACCACCTGTTGTCGGTTCGTCTAATCCGCCGATGGTAGTCATCTATTAAAGACTATCGTCACCGTCCCCACCAACTTCTCATCGAAGCATTTGTCGCAATGCCTCTTGCAAGTCCTATCTTTACCATCTCAGTCGCCGTCTCTGCTTCGTCTACCGGTCAGGTCCTTGTTGTCAAGTCAACTGTTGAACCTCACTCATCTCAACTGCTCTCTGACTGAACCACCTTGGATATTCGCCCCCCTCCCCAGCTGCGACTATATGACGCTGTTTGCTTAGAGCCAACTCACTTGACCCCCCGTCTGTCGACTGCTCTACGGTAAACGCGCAAAAGGTCTTCTTGGTTGACTTAGCCTGACGGCGACTGGAACTACTGTTGTAAACACCGGCTTGGATCCTTCGCCTTTTTCCACGCCGGGTTCTTTACTTATAGATATAATACCTCAAGATGAAGTACGACGCGCATGATTCGTCAGCCTTTGTCGCAACTTCCACCTCTCGATGTTTTCAATATAGCTCTACCTCTACCCTGAGCTATGCGGCCTCCTCATCTTCCGTCTCCCTGTGGTCCGACGCAGCTTCTTTTGCGTCAGATGACAGCTCGATTTTAGCAAACACCTCCGACTCCGACTTGTGCGACTCCTTCCTTCTGTCCAAGCGGGCTTCCGCCACGGCTCAATATGCTGTAAACTCCGAGAGTGGCCATTCTCTCCAACAGCGTGACCATGAGGTTCTTCCGGCCGAGCTGCGACAGAACCCGAGACGCAGTGCGCCCAGTTCTCACCCTGGTCGAGCTTGCCCCCCCTCTTTGGTGCGACAGTCGGATCGAAAACTCGACTTTGTCGACGGACTTGTCGGTATGTTACGCTACTCCCCGCGGTGAATTCTGGAACCATGGCTCACGTTATCCCTTTTTTCGCCACAGACACTTCTACTCAGATAGTCATGGCATTCTGGCCTCTCTCCTCGACCGTGTGTCAGACGGAGCCTGACGGTAGAACTGTCCTGCCACTGCGCACCTTTATTCAGGAGACCCTTCGACGTTCGCGAACCAGCTACTCCACGCTGCAGGTTGCGCTATACTATCTTGTGCTCATCCGAGCGCGTGTACCCAACCACAGCTCGACGAGTGAGCAGGAGCCTGATGAGACACATCGTGCACTTCAATGTGGGCGTCGCATGTTTCTCGCGGCTCTTATCCTCGCCTCCAAGTACCTCCAGGATCGCAACTATTCAGCCCGTGCCTGGAGCAAGATTTCTGGCTTGGTTACGCAAGAGATCAACCAGAACGAACTCACCTTTCTCTTTGCAGTGAACTGGGAACTGCATATTACAGAAGATGCCTTTCAGAAATTTAGTCGACTTGTTCACAGGTCTCGCATCTTTCCCCAGGTATTTACCGATTGGAAGGAACTCGCCTTGAAACTCGAGTCCAAAAAGACTGGCCACGACGGCTTGATTTCCCTTGCTTCTGCCAACGCGTCTGCCCGAAGCATCCTAAACTGTGTTCAGGAGAGACGCAGCTCAATCACCTCTGACGCCGTGATGGTACCGTCATTGTCCACAGTCGGCACCGCACCCTTGGTCTTGGAGCCTGTGCCCACTAGTGTCTGTCCATCGGGTCATTTGGCTCCGTCTCTGGGCTTGCTTCCTACTCCCCGACTTACGCCTCCAAGCCCTCGTCTTACTCCCGGAAGCGCCGGATCCTACACTCCTGCTGTGAGTGCCGTATCCCATCTTCTTGGAAAGACAAACGCCATGGGGCTTGCCATGGCCCAGGCGAGCAGTGTGGGGATTACCCAGACAACGCTGGATCGTTTCCCATGCTCAGTCGGATCGTCACCTAGTAGCTATTGTCCTGCTCGCCGATCATCGCTCGTCAAGTCGGTTTCGGCATCGTCATCCCCGGAGTCCATGGTGACGGATTCGTCGCGCTCCTCACGTTCTTCGTCTATCTCTTCAGCTTCTAGCCTCGCTAGCGCGACCCTCTACAACAACCGTTGTAGTCTCCCGTTGCGATCTCGAGGCTCGAAGCTCGGGAATGACCGAGCAAGTGCGAAGCCTTCGTTTCCATCTGTTCCAGAGGACCTCGATGAGAACTGCCTGTCGTCGTCACCGCCAGACATGTACACTGGCCCCGACACCAAGCTGGGTGATATGTCTTTAAATACACCACCCGTCACGCGCGGGCTTTCCGTGAGAGACATGGTCTGCGACCCTGCCTCTGATGCTGCCCGAGCCCTTCAGGACCTGCACAAGCAGGACCTGTCCGCGGATACTACCCCTACAGCCATGAAAAGTCGCAAGCGCAATCGCGCTAGCTCAATCGAAACGCATAATTCGCTGCCGCATGAGGACGTTGGTGTCGACAATGTGCGTGAGATGATGTCCCGCCATTATACTTCAGCTGCGCCGACACGGCCCAGCACGACCGTCGCGCGCCCGCAGGGCATGGGAATAGGACCTGAGGGCTATCTATGTACACCCAAACATGCTGCATTTGCCCATCCCGTCAAAAGAGTGTGCTGCTCGACTGAAGCTGCGAACGGCTACCAGACCGCTGCGGGTGTGCACCATGCCATGGGCCTTGGCTCGAGGGGGATGTGGAATAGCATTCTCAATTAGCGGCTTGTACACCGCCATATTATTGAGGCATTATTCTTGAAAGCAGTATAGTTTTGTTGACTAGAGTGCGGTAGCAGCAGCAGCAGCATTTGTTTATTGATTGTGACACACCCTTTTGGGCTTAACAGGACCATTTGGATCCCCTTGTATTGCCTTACTTTGCGTATGTTGCATGACTCGTCTTGGTTGTTCCGTCGCTTTTGTACGGCCTTGTACGGCCTTGTACGGCTATTTGGCCCTGTTGTGGTTTGGACCTTGGTTGGGACATGCTGGGTGATCGTCTTGCGATGGGGAGTTTTAGGGCTGTAGGTGTTTGTCTGTTGCGATTGCTGGGTCTTCTGTGTTGCTTGCGGTGTACCGTGTAGGATATAGATGACGATGGAGGCATGGAGCATGGAGTAGGGAGTAGGGAGTAGAGAGTAGAGAGTAGAGAGTAGAGATCACAGGGCAGGAGGGAAGGGAAGGGTTAGTTGGTTGGTCGACTGGTTTGAAAAAGCACCTTAATTTCGCATAGTTCTAGGAGTCATGGCTTTGAAGCTTCAAGTTCTCTGGTTTTTGTTGATGTTCATTGTTTTGTGTGTGTGGGGGTAAGTCCATGATATCATTGGGAGCGTGATTGTTTGCGCGCGGGGAGGGGGTGTTGCTTTGCTTGAATAAAGCGAGGAGGATGGGAAGAGGTATAAGCGGTTTTTGTAATTATGTAGCTATAGAGACACTCACACATCCTGCTGGGAGTTTGTACTTGATTCAGAGAGTGGTTGGTAGGATATCAATTGGAGTATAGAGAAGCTTTTCTGTTCATGCTGCGGACTGCTGCCTACCTATGTGGAGTAGCAGCCGGTAGGAACAAACAGGTAGGTACCTAAGGTAGGTATGTTGTACTTGTACGATTGGTGACGTTACATGTCAGGCTTCGATACCAACTGCGTACATATTGTATTTCACTGTATCTGTATCTGTATGTACTGTAGTCTGTCCACAACCCTTCGAGCCGCCGCTGTAGGAACCCGGCGATGCAGTCGTACTCGACACCCACGACTCACGAGTAGATTTAACTTGACATACGATTCTCATCCGTGAGCATCACAATCGATGTTGTCGCGATAAGTCAATTGATCGCTCAGATGTACATACTACATTTAATAGGCTCATGAGTATCATGTCCAGTTCGCATGGACTTTGTTCTTTGCCGTTGCGAGGCCACGCCGGCCAGCAGAGCATCGTAGCAGCGGCCCTGCAGTCCGCTGCAGGAGCATAGCCGAATAGCAATCCGTCCACGACTTGCAACAGTTGAAGCCGTACCAAGTGTCAAGTGACGCATTCAAGGGGTGGCCCGATGGCAAATGCACACCGACACCGAGAGCGTGGTTTTTGGCTGTTGAGGTACTCCAGATGCCCGTGTTAATGTTTGTACCAGACTCGCAGACACTAGTCGCAGTCTGCTTGCACTGCCAAACAAACAGCAAGGCACCTTGTTTAGCTTGTATCACCTGTCCTCTTTTCCCGACTGGCGATTACCAGAAACCTCTGTCAATGTGGTAATCCGAAAATTGGCCGTCGGCATCCAGCCTCTTGATTACCTCACCCACAAAATGCCCAATATCAGGCGGGTCCTCTGCCCGTTCGAGGCGCCTGCACAAGATGACAATCCGTTTGTGTGCCTCATCTTGCGGCAAGTCAGTGAAAATCCACGGGCCGATCAGGCAGTTTATCACGAGACGATCCGGTTTCTCGGCATGGATCAGCACAGCGTCAAGACAGGCAAGTTTCACCTCCCAGGGATATGGGATGAGATTGAAGGGTTCCCCGCCCTGGCAGTATCTTGCGCGGGTGAGCCAATACAGACGGCGTCTCTTCTCCTCGTCCCAGGGTCCGGTGATGAGATCCATAGGAATGCGCGCTTTCGGCAGAATATCCATTGTGCCCCATTGTCTACCCAAAAAGCCCAAGCCTGGCGCAGTAATCAATGAGAGAGCTCGCACGTAATCGGTCTCAAAGCAAGCGCGAGCGTCAAATTTCAGCGTTCCTTCTTTATGTTGGAGGATATGCTGCTTGAATTTTCGCTCCTCAGAGCTGTCTCCTTGGAATGAATCTACAACTTTCCGATGATAGTAGTGATGGTAGCATCTGCCTCGAGCATGTTTGTCTGCCCAAGATTGCTGTGCTTGGAGGATAAAATCAATGTCTACCCAGGGTAGTGATAGTAAAGCAGACTGTGATGAATATCAGAAAATCGAATACGAAAGCATCAAGCAAGCGGGCCGTTGCTATTACGCCAGGGCACGCGCCAACATGAGGTAGACTTTACCTGAAGAGCTTCGTCGCTCTCGGCCGTCTCGCCTTTATTCATCAACGAAACAGACGATTCCGTCTTTGACAACCCAAAGTATTCGTCCCAAGTTTCATGAAATCCCGCTACGAATAAACGAAGTAGCGTAACTTTCCCTGACAGTTTGGCCCCTATCAAAGGACTTGAGCGAGGAAGAGCCAGGTCCATAGCGTACAGGAAAATGATCTCGAGCAATTCTACAGGCAGGTTTTGCAGCGAGGGCCGACTGCCAGAGGAACATCTGGCGCGTACCGATGCCAGACTTTGTTTCGTTTTCTTGCACTTCCACGGGTTGTTCATGGCTAACTTGGGCGCGATTGACAAAGATCTTTGCCGTTTTCCTCTGATCCGAACCGGCGTAAGATTTGTCTCGGGCGTATGTGGGTTCATTTCCTACCCGGCTTCCTGGGCTTCTTGAAAGAATTTCACAGATTCGAATGATGAGTCCGAGGCGAGTGCAGGGGCAGATTATTAGGGAAGCTTTGTTTCGTGCTGAGTGAGCGCTGATGCGTCACCTCAGAGACCTGTGATTCTCAGAATTCCCTCGACACAAGATGCCGCGCTTGGTACATCGATGAATGAGAGAAACACACACAATTGACAAAGTCAAACATGGCCCCTAATAAGAGTTCACGTGCCTACCTTAGGTAAGTATCAGTTACATACGGGGTACATACCTATCTACGTAATGCAGAGTACATGTGCCCGGGTACCCACTGTCCGGGTGTACACTGTACAGGTGCCAAGGACGTAGGTACCTACAGGTACATACGCTACTTCCTCGCGCAAATATAAGGCAAACACGAAATGTGCGCCTCCGCTGCGCATCGCGACTCGCCACACGACTTCTCCAGTTTTGCCTAACAACGTCTTTAGTGGTAATGACTCTTCCATGATAACCATGATAACCTGCCCTAGTCTCGTCCCGGTCTGATCGTGATGGAATTTGTTTCATCCATGGAGGGAGCCCACGAAGCTGAGCAGCAAGCAAAGGATCACCAGCGCGACATGGACCTTACGCCAGCTCAGGCCAGTGGAAAACGCAAAAGGTCCTTGTCCATCACGGCCAAATCGGCCGTGGACAGCCCTTCCGATCGCAAGAAAGCGAAAGAAGCCGCGGCATCTGTACGCGCCGGATGCACTTCTAGCAGTCCGCCCTCGCTACAAAATTTGCCGGTAGAATTGCTCGAAAGCATTTTCCTGTACTCGATGAATCTGGCTCTTCCTCGTTCGAGCCCTTTAATAGGTGCCAAGCTTTCCGCGAAAGCTACGCGTCTTCAGGTGTTTATCATGGGATTTGACGACTTTTGGAGCCAATGCTTCGGTATTCCAAAGAAGGACTTGCATAGGATGTTGTGGATGAAGAAAGAAAAGTTGAAGGGCGACGACGCTCTTCAGGTAAGGTCCATCGCATGGCGCATGCCCTAGCGCAAGAACAATCACGGCCTGCTCGCTTCCTTGTCCATTTTCTGATATTTTATTACTCCTAGTCAGCTTTACTATGCTCGCCCTGGGTGCACATCGATCTCATCCTTGAAGCACAGCAAGCATGGGCCGACAAATATGCTGCAGGCCGATGCTACCAACACTACAAAGACACGTGGTACGACGACTGGCGCATATGGCTCGATCTAGAAGACGACGCGTGGGACGACAATTATGATGCCCGGTACACTTACCGCTTGCATGCCCTCCAGCATGAACAGGGGTCGTGGAAATTCAATTCTCGCGCTTGCTTCGAGGCTGACTACGAGCGAGCTCGCCAATTGCCGCCAAAGCCAGAACGCTTCTCACCAGACAGAATATGGGGAACATCGGATACTCTTATCGATATTCGCATGCCCATAGATCTCATTACCGGTCCCTGGGACGAAGAAAAGACACGCCGTCTATTTTGGATGCGCCGTGCAGGAGTCGGCTTGACAACGGACCCCCCTAGCCATCTTGCATATTCCTCGGAGGTGAAACTTGCTTGTCTTGACGCGGCGGTGATTTGTGCCGAGAACCCGGATCCTCTTATCATAAATTGTCTGATCGGTCCCTGGATCTTCATTGACTTACCAGAAGATGATAAGCAGAAACGGCGTGTTCAGTTGTGCAATCGCATCGAACGCGGAAGTGACTCGCCGACTATAATGTGCGTTCTACAAGACATACTTAAGGACATGGATCGCAGCCGCAGCGAGTTGCTTTGCAGGCACAAGGAGGTACATCGCGAATTGTTTTATATGACATACCCCGGAGAGCCCGGAGACGACATGGACCCCTACGAAAGATGGTATGGTGATGGCGATTAGTCGGGGAGAAAGTGACAGGAAAAACGAGGCTATAGTTGCTTGCATGTAGTACAATATCGCGTACGTCAGTGCAGCACTACGCCTACTACGCATAGGACAAGCAAATTGATACATACGGGCATCCGAAGTATTACTATCTTGCCAGCCAAAACTCGCAAATAACTTTTGATCAGCAACACACGAACCCACCGGCCGCTGCGTGGAGGCCACTGGAGCTTCATCGAAGCCCGTATCGGGTTGCACTCAACGTTGCAAGAAGGGGACGGGATGGGCCATGGCTGACCGAGAGGTGCTCACGCGGCGGAATGCAACGTGCTCTGCAGGCCGGCGTTATCCAACCAGAGATGTCGACGATTTGACAATATATTGCATGGAATACCCAGGCAGTTGTACGCAGTCCCAAGCCCCCTCAGCCAGGCTGCCAGCCGAGCTGCCAGGCCCGTAATATCAGCAACTAATGCCATTTCGCTGTAGCATGACAAATTCTCTTTCAGATTGTGTACAAGCCCACAAGCAGCACAAGAGAGGAGATGGCGGCACGCGGTCGTAGGTGAAGGTGCGCGGGTAGGTACCTGGTAGTAGGAGATGTAACATGCATACGAAGTTGCAGGTGATGGACATGAAGAAAGACGTCACTATACACCATTCACTAGACGAAGGCAAGACAAATGCCATTCTATTTACAGGCAATAGCAGGAGACATCACATGATACGATAAACCAGACGCTCATGCCCAGTTACAGATTCTTTTTCGAAAATCGTAGCCGGCGGCCGCCACTCCGGCTGTGCTCCAAAGCGCCAGTGACTCATTCAGCACGGCACCCGAATCCGCGCAGATGATAGATCTCTGCCGAATATGCCTACATGCCATCCATCAACTTGATTTTCCCTATCCCGTGATCTAGCAGCCCAGCTAATTTGAGAGTGTCACAGACGGGACGATATTTCCAACTATATACACCGCAGCCAGTCTCATTTCTTCCTGACTGACCCCTACGAACTCATCGTCTGATAAGAAGTGGTACTCCTCAAATCGACAACGGCGATCCAGTTGCCTCACTACAAATGTCAGAAATGTTCATGTCCACCACCTGAGACCTCACCTCCCCGATTGATGCGGTTGCACAGCCTGTCAGCTTGACAAGTCGTACGTACCCGAAATCTTGCGGTAAGTCTTCAAAGAGCCATGTGCGGCATGCCCATCAGGCAGTTCATGATGAAGGAATCCAAGTCCTCGACAGAGATCACCACAGTGTCAAGACTCAAGACAGGCAAGTTTCACTTCCACAGCACGTGGGCCAAGGTATAAGGGATCCAAAGAATAGTTCAGATTGGCACGGGCGAGCAAGAGTAGAGAGTTCAATTACTAATTTACTGCACAACAGGATCCAGGTTGCATACCAAAGGACAAGAAATTCGGGCAGGGAGAAGGCCGAGCTTCTAGCAGCCGCCTGGGTATTACTATTCATCGCAATGCACGAGACCGCGGATCGCTGTTTGATTTCGAGAGACAATGGCTTCATCTATTTTGGTGTAGGATTATTAGGACAGGACGTCTTGAGCGCGTCCCACACCCTTTGACGAGTCGTATTTCATCTGCGACGCCCTGTTCGTGGAGGAACAAGGATTTCTGGACGAATACGTATACGACTCGCCAAAAGAAGCGTGGAGCGCACTCAAGACGTTTAACACCAAAACAGATGAAGCCATTGCCTCTCCAAATCAAACAGCGATCACGCGACGGCTCAGCGTCGGGCACTCAGCAGCTGTCATGGATGCCCGTTATTGCCCTGGCTGGCCAGAGAATCATAACGGCTGCTCCTCGTTGCAGCCGCAGAAGCACGTCTCGACCAGCAATGCAACCTCTTGTAACGGTGAAGTCATATCGCGCGTCGGCGTGACGTGTTTTAGTCTTCAGAATCGATCCTTCGATGGCAAATGCACACCGTCCAGGGACCAGGGCTCGATGAAGCTCCACGCCGGATAGGCTGAATGATTATGTCGTGTGCTGCCGACAGCAAAGTTAGTTGTGTGTTTTGGCTGACATGTATGGTTACTGGCGTGGCGATTCAATTTCATCCCCCCCTACTTACAGGTAAGGGGGGATGAACTTGAATCGCCCGCCAGTAGTACTTACTTCGGATGCTCGGCTTGGTAGCCGTAGAACGGAATGGATGATGGCCCTCTAGGCTCAGAGCAACTAGTTTCGGTCTCTTTTCCCTGTTGGCCCCAAACGCATTTCTCACCTGACTGGCTCCCACTGAACATCTTCTGGCTCATGTTCGGACTCATGTTCTGGCTCATGTTCTGGCTCATGTTCTGGCTCATGTTCTGGCTCATCTTCGGACTCATCTTCGGACTCATCTTCGGACTCATCTTCGGACTCATATTCTGTATCATATTCTGTCTCGGATGAACAGTGGTACTCCAAAAACCGGCAGTCGCGATCCAGTTGCGTCACCACAAATCGCAGAATGTCCATATCCACCACCTCCCCTCCCCGATCGATGCGGTTGCATAGCTTGACAAGCCGTTTGTGCTCGGCATCTTGCGGTAAGTCTTCGAAGAGCCAGGGACCCATCAGGCAATTGACGATGAGGGGATCCAAGTTTTTGGCAGATATCACCGCAGCGTCAAGACAGGCAAGTTTCACCTCCACAGGACGTGAACCAAGGTACAAGGGATCCGAAAACTGGTCCAAATTCGCGCGGGCGAGCCAGAATAGACGACGTTTCTGCTCCTCGTCCCAGGGCCCAGTGATGAGATGCACGGGCACTACAGGGGGCGTCAGCTCTGGCATTTCCGACACCGTTCCTACCGAGAAGCTGCCTGGCGAAATCCGATGTGCGACAGCTCTCTCGTAGTCGGCCTCGAAACAAGCGCGAGCATCGAACTTCAACTGTCCCGAAGAATGCCGGCAGATATGCTCGTGATAACTTTTAGAGGCACAGGAGGCGAACTCCTCCGGATTAAATGTGCCGCCCCAGTTATTGTGGCGTTGAAAACATCTACCTCGAGCATATTCGTCTGCCCAGGCCTGCTCAGCGTCAAGGATGAAATCAATGTTCACCCAGGGCATTGATAGTAAAGCATACTAGGAGCCGTGTCAGAAAACGGACTATGAAGCAAGCGACCCTATGTTCTGCGCCAGAGGATGCGCCATATGCAAAGAGTTTACCTGGAGAGAGGCTTCTTTCTTGAGCTCCTCAACGTCAAGCTCCGAGCACTTCTTCCACTTTCCCTGCATAGAGGCTTCTTCCTTGAGCTCCGAGGACCTCGCCGACTCAGAATCAGACTCCACCTCGCCCTTGCTGAGGGTCCAATCCCAATTTTCATGGAATGCCGCCATGAACACTCGACGACGCGTGACTCTCGCTGAAAGTTTGACCCCCAACAAAGGACTGGAGCGAGGGAGAGCCAGATTCATCGAGTACAAGAAGATCTTCTCGAGCAATTCTACTGGCATATCTTGGAGCGAGAGCCGATTGCAAGAGGAGCACCTGGAGGGTACCAACGCCGGGCTGTTCAGCGTGTCGAACAAAGATTGCTTGAGTGTTTCCCGACCCTGAATTGGCGTAGGGTCCATCTCGAGAAGAAGGGGGGAGTTCTTTTCCCGAACGGTTTTCCGGGCTTGACAGTGACACATGCTGGTTGATCACCTGCCTGTGGCCTATGCGGCCTGGTTCTCCTTGATGCAAGATGTTGGCGATGTTGTCGAAGCTACCATGTCAGGACGAACATGGCAGGATTATAGACGAGATGCGGATGAAAATATTTCACTGCTTCATATGGAGTGAAGTCAGAAGGTCAAATAGCCAAACTTATAAAGGTGCGTAGGTACCTAATCTTTATATTAGAAGTACAGTGGGTCGTAAAAGCCTTACATTTTCACTCCCTCCACCCACAAACGCTAGGTATCATCTTCCAGGAATCAGATGCGATGGCGACCGCCACCGACATCACAAGGGCCTTTAGAGCCATTGTTAAACATACGACGTCTTACACGAGGAACCGCGTGTGCGCACATTGCGACTGAAGAGGGAATCTAGGAACCTTGCCTACGAAATCAGATTCCAGAAAACGCTTCTATCATCAAGATGGGGGGAGAGGGGGCGGTCTCTCCTCGTGAGCGAGGGCTCCCGTCCAAGTCTTCAAAACATGATATGCGCCGTCTTCAAACAGTCATGGTAGGTAGTGTCAGGTATCGCGGCAATGAAAGTCAAAGGGAAGCAAGGTCAATGCATAAATTAGACGAATATCTCAGCCTTTGGCTATGCATCCATAGACCGTAGAAAATGGTGGATAGTCGGAGAGGACACAAACAGCAGAGACCCTCTCAGGATCCCCACGACAAAGAGGGAGAATCTGCAAGGAAATCAACGAAAACGAAAACGACACACGATCAGAGGATCAACTCCCCACGAAAAGACATGAACTGAACTGGGTTGAATTATCTCTCGTCAAGCAAGGAAAACAATAGAGGAAACTATATACACCAAGGTTCTGTCCGATACCTTGAAAGGCAGGAGCAGTGAATAACGAGCGAGGTACCTATGTACCTAGCCTCGCGTAACAAGTGGCGCCCGCCAACTGGCCAAAAGAAGCAAGCGACCAAGAGTTTAACTTTTACGGAGTATCTAGGGTCTCATTATGCAGGAACCCCATTCTGTTATCCAGGAACCCCAACCACCGCGACCGGCGATATTTTGTCGAAAACGTGACCATCCGTCCCCTGCATCTGAGATTTTAATTCTTAACAAACCACGACATTATCCCATAAATCTTTTATGTAAAGACATTTTTCTCATGTATAAAGCATTTGCGCCTACGGCTAAAGATATACGAAGCGCGTCTAATTAAGACTTCGCCTCAGGTCACGCGCTCCACACACCCCCGATCGTGACTTCGAGTGACATGTGGGCTGAGCGAAAACTTTTGTCACTTCAAACTTGAAACCTGCCGGTACCTCTTCTAGTACTAAGCCAATTTGGCACTAGGACCTAGAATAGACTTTATACCTGGGTAGAGGTTTCTTCGTCAAGCTCCTCCTCGGTGCGCTCATCCCACCACTCCTGATAAGGAAGAAAACCCCCCTCGCACTCGCTGAAGGCAAATTCCCAAACATAATCGAACGCTGCCATGAACACCCGAGAAAGCGTAGCCTTCCCTGAAAGTTTGGCCCCCAACAAAGGACTGGAGCGAGGGAGAGCCAGATTCATCGAGTACAAAAAGATGATTTCGAGCAATTCCACCGGCAAATCTTGGAGCGAGGGCCGATTGCGAGAAGAGCACCTGGCGGGCACCGAATCCGGGGGTTGTTTCGTTTTCTTTCGCATCGACGGGCTGTTCGGCGCGATGGACAAAGATCTTTTGTGTATTCCCGGACCCTGAAGTGGTGTAGGGTTCATCTCGGGGGCTAGGGGGAACGTCATTTCCTGGACGGCTTTCTGGGCTGGACACATTCTGGTTGATCACCTGCCTATGGTCTTGGTGACCACTGAATCTGCGGCCTGGTTGTCCTCGATCCAAGATGGCGCCGATGTCGTCGGAGCTACGATGTCTGCAAGAGGATGACAAGCTTGTCACTGCTAAAATATGTATGGAGTACGAATGGCGCGTACCTGTAGGTACCTCGTGATGAAATGGAGCAATATCTTCAAAATACAATCAATGACGACAAAGTCTTTTTGCACGAGAAAGAGCTCGTTCACACATCTGGAGACTGGAGTCTTGACGAATTGCCTCGAGGAGTCGAGAAGCCAGGCAGGGATGGTTCCTGTGGATTGGCCGCCGCATCGGTGCGTGACCTTGGCACCATCGAAAACATGTGGTCTCGACTGAAAGAGCGTAAAAAATAGTGCCAGCCTGAAAGGGCATATGTGATGAAGTGTCAGAGTTTTTGCAAGGTTCCTCAGAGAGATTGCGATAGATATGTGGGAGGAGATTGGAATAGAAATCGTTAATCGGCTCACCCACAGCATGTCTAGCCGACTTCAGGCGGTGATATACTTTGGCGGGTGGTGCAGTAGTCCTGACTCAATCATTGAACTACTTTATTAAAACTCTACAGGATGCACTCAATTGCGTATCTCTAGGTAGCATGCGAGTAGGTCTGAATACGAATAACTTATAAGACTTGAGTGAAGTTATTGCGTGTCTCGGTTAAGAATGGGTAAGCTGTGCCCAATTTGGCGCTGTAAGGTTTTTGGACTTTTTGTCATGTGGTTGCGGCGACGGCTCAGCGTCAAGCGCCCAGCAGCCGTCATGAAAGCTCGTTATTGCCCTAGCTGGCCCGATTATAGCCTATCGCATAGGATACCTGCCTTGCTGCTTGCATAGCCGTGAAAGTGAAACGCATGGTCCTGTTAGCAACCACTTCCAGTTTTGTTGCTGTCGGTCCCTGGCTCCAGCCTCCTACTAAAATGAGAAGTAATATGCCGTAAACTCCTTGTCGTGATCCAATTCCCTCACTACAAATCGCAGAATCTGCATATCCAGCATCTCACCTCCTTCATCGATGCGGTTGCACAGCTTGACAAGCCGTTCGTGCTTGGCATCTTGCGGTAAGTCTTCGAAGAGCCAGCGGCCCATAAGGCAGTTGATGATGAGAGGATCCAGTTTCTCAGCAGAAATCACCGCAGCGTCAAGACAGGCAAGTTTCACATGAACGGCACGTGGGCCAAGGAATAAAGGGTCCAGTTTCATGTCATATAAAAGTTTTGCACGTACGAGCCAGAATAGACGACGTTTCTGCTCTTCGTTCCACGGCCCGGTGATGAGATTGACGGGCGCCACAGGAGGAGTAAGGTCTGGCATTTCGAATAGCGTGACAAACGCGAAGTTGTCTGGCGAAACTCGATATGCAAGAGCTCTATCGTAGTCGGCCTCGAAGCAAGCGCGAGCATCGAACGTCAACTCTCCCAGAGAATGCTGGAGAACATGCTGCTGGTAACTTTGAGAGGCAAAGGAGGTGTCATCCATGGATAGGCCACCCCAGTCATTGACGTGGTCAAATGTTCTGCCTCGAGCATATTTGTCTGCCCAGGCTTGCTGCGCGTCGAGGATGAAGTCAATATCCGCCTAGGGCATTGATAGTAAAGCAAACTGGGAGCCATGTCAGAGAACGGAGAAGAAAGCAAGCGGACCATGTTTCTTGCGTCAGAGGATGCGCAATATATGCAATAGAATTTACCTGGAGAGAGGCTTCTTTCTGGACCTCTTCATTGTCGCACCTCCAGTACTTCTTCCACTCAGGGCGAGAGTCCAGCACATACTTGTCGAGGGTCACATCCCAGATATCGTGGAATGCTGTCATGAACACTCGAAGAAGTGTAGCTTTCCCTGACAGTTTAGCCCCCAACATAGGACTGGAGCGAGGAAGAGCCAGATTCATCGAGTACAAGAAAATGCTCTCGAGCAATTCCAACGGCAGATTTTGGAGCGAGAGCCGACTTCGAGAGGGGCACCTCGCGGGCACCGAAGCCGGTGTTTGTTTCGCTCTCTTGCAATTCGGCGGGGGCGTGATGGACAAAGATCTTTTGTGTATTGCCCGACTCTGAGTTGGCGTAGGGCTCATTTCGGTGGATAGAGGGAAATCCTTTTCCTGGATGGCTTTCTAAGCTTGCCATTCCATGCTGATTGATCGCCTGCCTGAGGTCTAGTATCTACTGACTAGATACTGAACTCCTCGATGCGAGATGGCGGCGATGTTGTCGAAGCTACGATGCTCGGACTCAGCACGAACATGGCAGGTTTACAGATGAGACGAGACATATACGCGGACACGAACCTGTCACCTGACATGGACAGCCTGATCCGTGACTTCCTCTTCCAACTTTCAGAGAGTGAAGTAAGAAGGTTCGCTTCAACAAGCCAAACACTCTAGGTCCTTATTACGGCGCGTACTTTCATCATAGGACGGTACCTGCCTTATTACCAATACCAGGTACTATAGATACATAGGAGGGTGCCTGAATAGTCGTGACTCGTAGGTACATACACATACATTTGGGTGACAAAAAGGATTTACCCGCTGCCCCGCCAACCGTCCATCCACCACACCATCTCTCGATGCACGAATCACAACATCAGCTCAAGATGTCTAAGATAATGGAATTTCGTCTCAACTACGCGCAAATACCACACCAAACCAGAACACAAGCGATGCAAAGGTACAGACGGGAAAGTTGACATACCGCGACGTCGTTGCCGAAGCGAAATGCTCACCAAGCACGGTTGGCAATGTACATACACCTGTACGTGGCTGTACTTGGCCACGAGTCCACGACTACACGACTAGCGCGCACGTCACCGACCAGTGACCAGTGACCACGCACATGGCCAATGTACGTGCCCTCAACGATCACGTGCGAAGCCAACACGGTCTAGGTAGCTTTCATGAATACGACGGATTGTTCATGACATTTCACAACACGCGTATACGCAAC
The DNA here is from genome assembly GCA_018360345.1 of Claviceps sp. LM84 group G4. Taxonomy (NCBI): domain Eukaryota; kingdom Fungi; phylum Ascomycota; class Sordariomycetes; order Hypocreales; family Clavicipitaceae; genus Claviceps; species Claviceps sp. LM84 group G4. The sequence continues at coordinate 3,393 of SRQH01000359.1, read as the reverse complement.
ACTCGTGGATTTCTTCCAACAGAGAGCAATGCAGCGGATACCACTATCCAAAGAAACTGCGCGTACGCTATTCTATTATCGTGATGCCAAGCTTGGAAGGAAGATATCGACGAATTGATAGAGGTACGGTGGTTTGAAGATGGAGTATAGTCGCGACCCTACTTGACTAATGACACCTTCAGATAATTTTCTCCAACGAATCGACAGTTCAGTTGCATCCGAGTCATTAGCAGGGCTGGATCTTCTGGAACCTCATGAAAAGCTTATGAGGCCATTTATCAACGTCACAGTTCATGGAAAGTCCATCTTTTCGATCATGGTATGGGGAGCAAACTGGCGAGGAAGAGAATCCGAAATCTTCTTTATGATCCACGATCAAACCTCGGGAAGAGGATCTTACACTTCAAAAAGCCACCAATCGGCTAAAGAAGAGAGACTTTTACCCATTTCCACAGGAACACGAAGGTTCTAACAAGATAATGCGCGGGAACATACATCTCAGTCGACGACAGACTGGCTCCTGAACCACACATTTGAGCGGATCGACTGGCCGGCACATTCACCTGACGTCAACCCAATTGAGCATGTCTGGAAGCATTTACAGCTCAATTTGAGGAAAGCGTATCCTCATTCGAACCTCCTAAAAGACAACGAAGTCGATAGGCAATGTTATTTGAGCGAATGCATCAAACCGGCGTGGGCAGCAATAACAATTGATCGAATTGGAAGACTGATTGACAGATTTTTCTCGTCAATATTGAGTATACCAACCCCGTGCACGAATGCAGGCATCAAGACTGCAGGGTAAAGAGTCAACAAGTCTGTCAATTTCATCAATTGTTATTGCTGCCCACGCCGATTTGATGCATTCGCTCAACTATTGCCTATTGACTTCGTTGTCTTTCTCAAGAGGTTTAAATGAGGATATCTGTTCCTCAAGTTGAGCTGTAATTGCTTCCAAACATGCTCAATAGGGTTGAGCGATGAAGCTCCACGCAGGGTTGGGTGGATGATTATGTCGTGTACTGCCGACAGCAAGGTAGTCGCGAGTTTTGGCTGATACGGCTTTGTAGTTCGGATGCTCGTCTTGCATAGGCAGCCATAAAACGGCAGCACTCCGAGCAGCTAGGTAGGTAGTTCCGTTTCTTTCTTGTTGATCCCAATCGTCAATCTCCCTGACTGGCTCCTACAGGTACTCATCTTCTGATGAGAAGTGGTACTCATGAAATTCATACTCGCGATCCAGCTGCCTCACTACAAATCGCAGAATATCTATATTCACCACCTCACCTCCCCGATCGATGCGGTTGCATAACTTGACAAGTGGTTCGTGCCCACTGCCGGACGTCTTGCGATAAGTCTCGGAAGAGCCAGGAGTCCATCAGGCAGTTTGCAATGAGAGAATCCGAGTTCTCGGCAGAGATCGCCGCAGCGTCAATGCAGGCAAGTGTCACCTCCACAGCACGTGAGTCGAACACCAAGTCCTGACTCAGTCATGTTACCATTTTATTGAAACTCTACAGAATGCACTCAAAATTACGTATCTATAGAGTTGGCCTGCCGCTTGCATTCGTACAAGTGAAGTTGTTGCCTGTCTCGGTCAAGTGACGAGAAGGAACCGCCGCTCAATGTGGCGCTGTAAGGTCTTTTTCCTATGGGGTTGCAGCGAGTCGGCGACGGCTCTGACCACTTCCAGTTTTGTTGCTGTCGGTCCCTGGCTCCTACTAAATTGGGAAGTAATATGCCAAAAACTCCTTGTCGCGATCCAGTTCCCTCACTACAAACCCCAGAATTTGCATATCCAGCAACTCACCTCCTCCATCGATGCGGTTGCACAGCTTGATGAGCCGTTCGTGCTTGGCATCTTGCGGTAAGTCTTGGAAGACCCAGCAGCCCATAAGACAGTTGATGATGAGAGGGTCCAGTTTCTCAGCAGAAATCACCGCAGCGTCAAGACATGCCAGTTTCATTTGAACGGCACGTGGGCCAAGGAATAAAGGGTTCAGTTTCATGTCATATAAAAGTTTTGCACGTACGAGCCAGAATAGACGACGTTTCTTCTCTTCGTTCCACGGCCCGGTGATGAGATTGACTGGCGCCACAGGAGGAGTAAGGTCTGGCATCTCGAATAGCGTGGCAAACGCGAAGTTTTCCGGCGAAACTAGATATGCGAGAGCTCTATCGTAGTCGGCCTCGAAGCAAGCGCGAGCATCGAACGTCAACTCTCCCAGAGAATGCTGGAGAACATGCTGCTGGTAACTTTGAGAGGCAAAGGAGGTATCATCCATAGATAGGCCACCCCAGTCATTGACGTGGTCAAACGATCTGCCTCGAGCATATTTGTCTGCCCAGGCTTGCTGCGCGTCGAGGATGAAGTCAATATCCGCCTAGGGCATTGATAGTAAAGCAAACTGGGAGCCATGTCAGAGAACGGAGAAGAAAGCAAGCGGACCATGTTTCTTGCGTCAGAGGATGCGCAATATGCAATAGAATTTACCTGGAGAGAGGCTTCTTTCTGGACCTCCTCATTGTCGCACCTCCAGTACTTCTTCCACTCAGGGCGAGAGTCCAGCACATACTTGTCGAGGGTCACATCCCAGATATCGTGGAATGCTGTCATGAACACTCGAAGAAGTGTAGCTTTCCCTGACAGTTTAGCCCCCAACATAGGACTGGAGCGAGGAAGAGCCAGATTCATCGAGTACAAGAAAATGCTCTCGAGCAATTCCAACGGCAGATTTTGGAGCGAGAGCCGACTTCGAGAGGGGCACCTCGCGGGCACCGAAGCCGGGGTTTGTTTCGTTTTCTTTCGCATCGACGGGCTGTTGGGCGTGATGGATAAATATCTTTTGTGTATTTCCCGACTCTGAGTTGGCGTAGGCTCATCTCGCGGGATAGACTTCCAAGTTTCAGTGAGTGAAGTCAGAAGGTTCGCTGGTCAACGAGCCAAACACTTTACGTCCTTACGGCGCGTACTTTTATCATACCTGGTAGGTACCTGCCTTATTGCTTACCTAGTCTGTAGGTAGGCTGCCTGATATGGCACCTTGGCGATTGGCGACTTCCAATTTGTCTACATATTTGGCTGAGTTCATAACTTCATGTGCCTAAGAGGTAACAGGTACCGGCGTATGGAGCCAGGTTACAGGTATGTACATACAGTACCTTATTAGGTACCGACGATCCAGCGTCAAGCGCTCAGCATCAATGCTCTTCATTGCCTTGGCTAGCCGGGTGACGTCACTGGCCAGCCAGCAGAGCTGAGAGCATCATAATATTAATGTACGGCCCACCATTGGACATGCTCGATCAAATTTCGAACTTGGCCAAACTGTCAATTCTAAATTCCCTTTTCTTTTTCCCACAACGCCCAAAACACCTCAAAACCATGCC
>SRQH01000358.1:0-27953 GCA_018360345.1 Claviceps sp. LM84 group G4 | reverse complement strand
TCCGCGAAGACAGGTACTTTCGGAGCAGATGCGAAGAAATGGGGCTATGATGTGGGTCGCTCAGCGATAGGTACTTGACCATGGTGGGAAAATATACCCTAGACACCTCCGAGAGGAGGTCAGGAGGATACCAAGGGTATTGATGAGTCGACTTAGGTACCTAGGTAGGTATTACCGGAGCTGAGGGATACCTATGTACTTGCATCGAGCAAAGCAGAATACTTCTGTAGCGATGCATTGTGGATTTTCGATTATGCGCTCATATTCAGAATGAAGGACAGACAGGCGACTGACTACGAAGAAATCTGTTTGCGGGATTTGCTGCTTACGGACCAGGACCAGAACGGATTGGTCCAGATGATTCGCCCGAAAAGCTCTCAACTCAAAGTAAGACTAGACAATTTCGGACTTTTTCAGCAAAAGTGGTTTCTCATGCACGTAATAAGAAACCGGTTCTTTGTGCATCTAGGGAGTCGTCCGTTTCTGTTGCGCTGCAGCCGACGTCGTCTGGTCCACAGTCCACAGTTCGTCATGCTGAGCGCGTGGCTCGAGACTGGCGCCTACACGTCTCGTTCTTCAGACTTCTAATTTGTAAAGGGAACGTAAAGCGGTGTGTTTTTGAACGTTTTCCGACGGAAAGTCAAGGTTTTAGCTTCTTTGCCGAACACAGTAGACAAGACGCTGTCGGCAAACGTGACGAAGGACTCAGTTGCTGCGACAGGAGGGAGGGCTCCCTAGATCACGAAAAATACGTTTCGTGTGTCAACGTGCAAAAAGGTCAGCAAAAAGCCAAAACTCTTTATAGAAGTGACAGTGTGACAGGTCGGCAGGGATGTCGATATACTTGAGACTGATAGTATCGGCGAGTCCTAGTCTCGTCTGAACATCGCGTGAGTTCCGTGCACAGTATTCGTTCTGCGGCACGATATGTCAATTCGCCGCGCTGCCAACCCCAGACATACAAACACGTCTCCCCATCTTCGTCCTCATCTTGTTCATAATCATCATAATCACATGAACGCCACGCTACACTCACCACCCAAGACATTCCCGCTCCTTAATCATGCAAACGTGGCACAAGCCGAACTGTAACCCACGCGCCCAGCCCACGCAATGCAATCTATCACTACGAAGCGCAAACAGTCCCAGATGAGCAGCTCTATTAAGCGAGGTACGTGTAGCAGCTTTCCTCTCTCTCCATATAGTCCTTTTCGATCAAACTATTTTGACCGTATCCATGTGTCAGTAGAATCGCTCTTCCCTGGTATCGGTGGGGATCAGGAGGGGAGAAAGAAGAAGACAATTGCTACAACGAAACCAAAATCCCTAGTAAAGAAGAAGGAAACGAACAGAGAGGCAAAAGAATTGTGGTGAAACAAAACGGCAAAAGGCAAAAAAAAAAAAAGGGGGGGGGTTAAGAGAGGAAAAACCAAAAAAGAAAAGATAAGCAAGGCATACCTCTCAATCTCCTTCTTGATCGCCACGGGCTCCACGCTTCCCCTTGACTTTGTCAGATTAATCACCTCAGCCACCAGCTCTGCATGCCCCATCGACTTGCGGCTCTTCATGATGCGCACAATAGCCGCCTGGGTCTCGAAGCGCCGATCCCTGACGATGCGCTCATGTGTGGCCTTGTTCTCCTCTCTCGTCTCCTTGAGCTGGATCTGGTTGATCTTGACGCGGTACTTTGGATCCGTGAAGGCCTTGTTGAAGGTGAAGGTGTCGGTGGGTTGGACGTCTCGCCCTCGAGGGTGCTTCGTGAGCACGCGGTACTTGCCGCATGCGAGGGATTGCAGTGTGCGGTCGAGGTCGCCGCCTTGGAGGCCCGTGGCCGACGAGATTTGCTTGTAGGAATAGAAATCGCCCTGTTGGGGCGGGGTTTGGTTGAAGAGCAGGAGGACGACGGCTTGGAAGGCCGAGACGAGGAGTTCACGCGTTCCCTTGGGGAAGTTGGCTTTGATGGCGCAGTGGGCTAGGGAGTGCTTCCATGTGAGGAGCCGTCCCGTGTGCTTACTCTTGTAGTACTGGTCGAAGCTCTCGACTTCCGTCGCCACTTCGTCGGGTAGGTTGATCCGCGTGTCTGGGTAGCTTGGCCATGCCGAAGCCGACAGGACCATGACAGATAGGTCCACACGCGACGTCTGTGGCCGCTTCGCCTCGTTCGTCCGGCTCCAGGCTCCGTAGGCATCCATCTCGTCCTTGGCAATCTCCTGGTCTTTGAACATCTGCTCCAGGTTGTGGGTAAAGTTGGAGCCACACTCGGCTCGGAGCTTGGTGAGCATGTTGCGCTCCGCGTCTTTGCTTGCGCTGCGGCCCATCAGCAGACGGCGAGCAAGATCTTTTTTATAGAAAGCTTCGAACGAGTCTTTGCCCTCGATAAACCGGAACAGCTCCAGTCCCTGATCGAGCTGTCTGTCCAGCTCGGCATCCTCGTCGCCGGTGCTCGCTTGGCCATCCTTCTCGGCAGCCACTCGGTCCTGCACATCCGACAAGAGTTCGGTCGGCAATGCCTTCAATCCGCCTCGGAGCAGCATATCGATGTACTTGGCGGTCATTTCTCCGATCTTTGACGTTCCCGAATCCCAACAGGATGCCGTTTTCCGATCATTCATGATTTTGGCAAAAGCTTCTCGCATGCCCCACGAAAAATCTTCGTCTTTCCCAAATGCATCTCGAATCATGCGATCTAGCGAACGCCTGAGTTCCAGGAGGCGAAGAACCATCTCGTCACCCTTCGACTTATTCGAAATAATGTCTGTCCCGGTCTGCCTAATGTATTCGGTCCACGGAGCCTTTAGCTGCTTCTGTATGCCTGAAAGTCGTAACAGGTCGTAAAGCCCCTTCATTGACTTGACGTCTTTTTCTGATAACAGCTTGGACAGGCTACCCGATTCTAACAGCTTCTCCGCGTAACTTTTGATAAGCATGTCGTGAGCAAAAGCCATCAGCTGTTTTTCGGTGGTACTGTCGAAATTGTACGCGATACATCGATGCGCCTCCTTTTCAAGCAGGGTCTCGCACGCTGAGATGTAGTCCTTGAGTGAGTAAGTACTCCAGCATTCGCCGAATTCCTCAAAGTACGCTCTTGACTTTTGCAGAAAGACGGAGTCGAATTGCTTGGCATAGACGCCAAGGACATAGAGCATGCGAATTGATTCATTTAGCAAGGTCGCATCCATTTCGTCACCTCCCCGGCGGTCGTACTCGATCATAGCGCAGATACCACCAATCACCTGCTCTCCGGGGGAGTCGACGCTCGATTGACGACTCTGAGACTGTTGCTGTCCAAACACCATTCGTTTGAAGTAAGTGATGGTCATGTCATTGATGGACGGCAGAGATTCTCGCAACAGATATGTCCGGTCCAGGTAACTAAAGACTGAGCGTAGCGTAATAGCTTGCGCGTTCCAAATCTTCCACTCTGACCATACACACCTCAGCACGTCACTATCTGATTGCCCATCGTTGCATCTGATTCTTGGCAAGATGGTTGTTTGCAAATGGGTGTCCACCCTTTCCTTGAGCAAGCGATAGACCCTGTCGGCGTTGCCTCTACGACACACGTCTTCTACACCGCGATAGAGACGCTCCAGAGGGAGAGCTGGCCGTCGTTTGGCGAAAACGGCGCTCAAAGCTTCTTCCAGATCCTTTTCTATCCGAGAATAATACTCTTCTATTTGTGATTCGCGATCCACAGGCGGACGCAGGTTCTTGATGACAAGCTTCTTGGCTCCTGCGTGCGGCTGGAACGCCGATTGCGATGCCAAGACCGAGGCCCTTGGCCGCTGTGCGGTAAGGTCGATAATCTCGGGCAATTTCCCCCTCGCCGTGGCCGTAGCCATTGCGGGAACGGACAAGTCGGCGTGTCGGGGACGTTTGGTGCTGGTCTTGGCTCTGGCGTTGGCCGAGTTTGATGATGACGTTGACGAGTTAGAGACACGTTGCCGGCGACGAGACGACCGGTCCGGCTCTGGTCGCTGGCTCATGGAACGATGGTAGAGGTGCACGTCGCAAACGAGGTGCGGAAGAACAAGAAAGGCAGAGCCCGCGTTTGTTGTCTCGAGAGTTGGGGAGAACGAGTGATGGGCGTGATGGGCTTCGCAGAAATGGATGGGTGCAACTACCTCTAGAGCCCAGAAGGTAAGAGCTAGGGAACCGAGGAACAATGTATGGCCACTAGGAGTAGCACAAAAGTTAGAGCCCGAGAGGCAATGCCGAAAGAAGAACGTGAGGAGTTGGGTGAGCAGTCCGATTTGTCGAAATCAAAGCCGAGATGGGAAGCTTGAAGCTTGTCATTTGAAAGATCGTGGTCCACGGAACTTGGAAGTGCCAAGGCTGAGATTCAAGTGGGGCGCTATGAAGCAGGCAGCCAATCCATCCGAGGCAGAGGTGGGTACCGGCATTTGACTTGGCGGTACGGAGTACGATGTCAGGTACCTAGGTACCTTACAACAGGTACCTAGAGGTATGTACCTCGTATGTAACCTTGAAGTTTGATCACTTCATAAACTGTAACAGTCCAACAGATTTGGCATCAAAGAGGCAGTTCGCATCTCGTCTCCATACTCTCTCTGTAAATACACACATATCTACAGACCAAGCATCTCCCGCAATTCAAATGGCTCGCGCGTACTTTTGATGGCAAGTCTGAGTCCTGACTTTCCACAGTTTTTGAAAACATACAAGAAAATTTGAAACATAATGATTAGACAGAAGACGTAAAGACGGAAGGATCATCAAAAAAAAAAAAAAGAAAGACGAGATATCTGATGTATCAGGCATACGCTGCCCACCCTATCACAAACCTTGTCAGTTCCCAGCTCACTAGACTTGCAAGTGTGTTCAAAGAAATGCGTAAGATGCAATAAGCCGTGCAAGAATCTTACCAGAATATAAGACAGCCAAATTTCGTTCATCCGTAGCCATGTTAATTAGATCGTTGACCGTGGCTGTCACACTTAGCGTTTTCGACAGCTTCTTGCGCACCACCTCCAGGGCGCGATCCGCCTCGGACGGCTCATTCGTGCGACTGCTGCTGTTCTTTTTGGCTTTTTTCGTCTCGGCCGCTTCACTGGGGTCCGGACGGCGTGCTGCGCCGGTCTCGTCATCACGCGCTTTTTGTAGCTTGGCGAGTCGCAATGGTGAGATCGACCACGTGTACAATGGATCGTACCGCAACACGTCCAGAATCATCATGATGGAGTATTGTTCTTCGCGCAACGCGTCCAGAGTGAACTCGCAGCAGCGCCGGAATACGCCCTCAGTCTTAGTGATTCCCATGCCGTCTACAATGTCTCGGGTGAGTCGGAACGGCACGAGTTCGGGTACCGGGAGGATCCGTCCTGCTTCGAACGCGACACCTAGATCAATGTGTACGGCCTCGCCCGTCTTAGTATCCAGCAGGATGTTGTGCCCGTGGCGGTCGCCGAGACCAAGCACGTGTCCGAGCATGGATATCGCGGCTGTGCTTCTCGTGTACGCCAGCCGACGAGCATACCACTCATCCGGATCCACAAAGTACTCCATGAAGAAGTATCTCATTACTGGTTGGAACCGCTCGGTAACTTTCCGATACGTCGACACACGAGTCTCTGTGGACCGGCTTTGCACATTAAAGATCTCCTTGCGGCACTGAGCGCCCTTGTAATCACGGGGGTGATATCTCTCATGAGCCGGCATAAGAAACTCGTGCAAAGGAATCGTGTTTGGCACAAATTCGATCAGGCCAGACGACGCCGTCAGAGGCAGCACTTTGTAGGTCCTGATGCCGAGATTGCGCTGTTGGGTACTCCTGTGTAACTTCAACACGGACGATACTGCAGCGAATACCTGCTCCATGATGGCATCCTGGCGCAGGTCATCGTGTCCGCCTTTGACAAGCTGTCTGTACTTGACTCCATTGCTTCCTACCGCTGTGATGATCTTCGGAGCACTAACGCCCGACGCAATCGTCATCGTGGGCTCTAATTTCGATATCCTAGGCACCATGGAGTAGTCCCCGGTGGCGGAAACCTCGATGTGAAGCGTCGGAGGGGGGATCGGATACCGTGTGAGGCAATTTAACAGATACTGGCCAGCAGTAGATTCCTTGATAGGAATTTTGGCCCCAAGCTTGTACTTGCTCGAGCTCTTATCCATGGCAAGTCCATGGTAGTACTTGCTGGTCTTGTCGATTGCCAGCCAGATATCGGCCACAGACTTGGTCGTGGCCAGCCGCTGGGCGAGTTTCTCAGTGGCCCGGACACGTTGAACAGCCACTTCGTCCTTCTGCTGAGCTTTGGCCTTGGTTCCTGACCATATCTGGTACATCCCATGGTACGGATGATCTACACAGATGTTATATACCAGCTCAAACAAAAGCTTCTGGAACGTCGTGTCTTGGCTCTGCAACCGGGATGAGAGCTGGTTCATCAGTGTCGCAAACTTTCTCGTCGGCACAAGCGATAAGCTCTTCATGACCGTCTTGTTCGTGACTTCGTCACCTGACCGCTCGAGCCACAGTGCTGTAAAACGCAGGGCGTCGTTATTAAAATCTTCGGACGAGATGAGTGATAGCAGGTAGTTTTCCAAACTCAGGTGGACAAACTCGCTGCGTGTCTGCTCCACCCGTTTTAACTCCTTTTCATCAAGTTCCAGCCATTGCTTCTCCTTAGCTAGGACCTGAGCGTACCTTGCCTTGAGCTGCGAATCCCTGGTCGAGTCAATCAGGGCTTGCAGATCATTGACCTCGTCATCTTTTGCCTTTCTCAGGTTTCTCAATCTAGCCAAGTCTTCAAGTCCGTCTGGATCTTGGAGTTGCTCGTCACAAAAAGTAGCGAATTGATGATAGACTGCGCCCGCTTCGCTGCTCTTTTCACGTTTCAGCTCCGCTAAGGCAGGTCCAAGGTATGACTTCTGGATGTCATGGGGACTCTCTAATCGGGCTAGGGACACCTTGTGCCCGATCTTTGACAGCAAGTCAGATCGACAGACACGGATATGCTGTTTTGTCAGTGAAGAATCCCTGTCGATCGCTTGCAGCATTCGGATCGACGTTCCCATCTCCCCATGATCCCACAGAGAGTTGGCGACTTCGATCTTGATAGCTGCATCAACGTGCAGACTCAGGTCCTTGCATGGCTGAATGAGTTCCGTTAGCACAGTCGCAATGTTCAGGCACTCTTGCGTGGCTTTATGGTGGCGATATAAACCAGAAGACAAGATCATCGACTCGACCTGCATTTGTCGAAGTATATCCTCTGGAAGCGTTCCGTTTCTAACAAGATCGAGATGCTGGCACAACATGCTGATACTGGTCTCTCGACACGAAAGGATGTGGCCAACATCGGCGTATCTACCAACAGTCAGTACCGGCTCGGCTTCATGCTATCTGAGAAGCTTCGGGCGACTCACAGCCCACTACGCATCCACTCACAACGAGATTCGAATATTTTGAGCATATTTGGAACCTCGGACTTTTCGGATATATTCAGCAGATCATCCAGCTCCGTCAAAGAGGCCAATGCCGCCAATCGGCGCCTCAATTCAGTCGCATTCAAACTCGGCCGGGCAATACTTCGCATAATCTCACCGAACCCGTCATGTACGGCTTGCTGAACGACCGGAAGCTCTCTTGAATTGTGAATGCTTTGGTATGCTTGATACACTATCACATCATGGTGATCACTCTTTCCAGGGGCCGGGAGGTTCCACATTTCCAATCGCCTCGCTGTGTTGAATGTGCCATCTAATGAAAGTCCATTAGCGCCAGAAAGCTCTTGAGTGTTGAGAACTGAGTGAGAGAGGCCAGACAACCCAAGCGTCCCGAGAGCTTTGACGAGCGCCCGGCCATCAGCTTCAGCGTCTTTTCGTCGCAGTCGAATATGAGTGTCGTATTGTGCTCCGCGGAAAGCTAAGCTTTTGGCTCCTTCATTCTCATACTCAACACGGGCCAGTACCGTAGACAAGCTTGCGTCTTCAGGAAGTCCATAGTAAGCGTCTGGGTCATCAATATTTTCGAAAATTGTCAGCAGAGTATCATTCATGTCGTGTTCTCGGTGCACTGATGATCGCCGAGACGACTGCGCCGTGTTGGATAAAGTGAGTTCTGCGAACAAAAGAGCCGTCTTATGCATGCCGCATCGACAAGCTGCCTTTGCGGCCACTGCATAATCGATGTTCAGCCACTGCATCCGATCTGCTATAGACGATTCTTTTGGGTACTCTTGAGTTCTTAGATACAAGAGACTATTTATCAAGAGCTTCAAGTTCTGTACTGCTGATGTTTTTTCCTCCGCCAACCACTCTTTAAGGGAGGAAGACATCTTTTTCTTTACATTCTGCTGATGGCCCAGCTGGAAGTTAAGAACCATATGGACGATGAAAGGAAAAGCTCTCTCCGCAAAACCAGGGACTTCAACAAGTATAGGCGACAAGACGGACAAAAGTATCGAGTCCGGCACGGCCGAAGCTAAGAGGATGCTGAATTTTGAAAGCCATTGCGAAGAGGCGATACTGGCATTCCAGACAGACTGCTCGTCGTCAAGTCTTGTGCCGCTTACTCCTTTCAGTGGCCGGGAGTAGAACTTTCCCCATTGAGAGGCCGCGAAAAGGCTCTCTGACAAACTCTTCTGACAAGCCACCATAAGGGGCTCATCCTCGACTTCAACGGCACGTGAGACGGCTGTACTTAGCGCAACCTCCGCCAGACCAGCCACAGTTGAGCTTTGATCGGATGTTAGATCTTGAAGAAGATGTAGTAGTCCCATCTCGGAGCTATCAAATCCGGACGCAACATGACTGTATAGACTAAGGTTTGTCTCTTTCAGTACACCCTGTGGGATGCCCCCGGACGCGGCGAATGATCGACCAACAACGCGCCCTGCCCATGAGAGATATGCTTTGCTTAGATCTTGTGCCTCACAGCTTTTCCAGACCAACGATGCTTGGTCGGTGGCGGCTTTGTCCGAATCAACAATGTCTGCTAAAGTTGAGTCCGGTATGGTAAAGTCACCACACAGGAGTTTCAGGGCGAGTTCACGTGATGAGTCATTCAGAAGACGCTTTCCTGTTGCACCGTCCTTAAGTATGTCTAGAAGAAGTTTACTCTCTGCAGTTCCCTTCTCAGCATTGCCAAAAGACCTAATGTGCACGGCAGAACATGTGATGGATTTGAAAAGTGACGACTGCCTCTCATCTTCAAACATGTCTGATGTATAGTCCGCTAGGTATTTACTGAACCAGTCGTGAAATTTCTGGGCTTTGTTCATTGTCGCTTTGAACTGCCTTTCTTGAGTTGTACTAGATTGACTTGACTCAAGGAACACACGTAGCGAGGCAAGCGTTGATAACGCGTATCCCGCTAGGAAAGATGGTTTCTGGGCGAGATAGTGGCGACCCCCAGAGAGAAGATATTGAGTCACGCCTAATGCATCATCCGCACATTCGGAATCTACTAGGAATCCTCGAATGGAGTTTAGGAGCATCTCAACACAATACGACTCTGACGCCACTGCGCCTGCCAAGCAAATGACCAGCCTGACTTTCCGTAGCACCGAACAAGCATGGAGTGAACCTAATGCTGAATGCACAGTATTAAACAGCTTTCGTGTTACCATTAGTACCAGCGCAGGCGTCCATATATCATGGAATTCATACTCGGTGTTTTGGCAAAGTCTGAAAATGTCGTGGAGGACAAGCTTGGCTCGAAATAATGGTTGCTGATTAGGTGGAAGTTTATTGAGTGAGTGAGAAATGCTTTTGATCATCTCCAAGTTTTCCGAGGCATACGCCAAGGCTTCATTTTGGCTCAGAAATTTCTCCAATCGATCTTCTTGGTCCAGAACATCGAAGAAACACGCAACAGTATCCACAAAATTGACGTGAATCGACTCCACGAATGCCTTGCGCCCAATAGCTTCCTTGATGTAATCTTCGCCTAGGCCATGGCCGAGATCTCCGTACATGTTGCCGAACGCCATGCTATAGGACAAGGCTGTAGCAAAATTGCTGCGTATGAGCTCGCTTTCTTTCACTGCAAGTGTATTAGCCAGGATGACTATGGCTGGCTTTTGGACTCGCATTACTGCTAGTGCAATGGCATTTGCTTGAGCAGACTGAAGCAAGTCGGGCAAGTCTTTGAAGCCAAATATTGAATAGGGAATTTCTTCAACATTATTATGCTCCATCCACGTGTATAGCAACTGACGCGAGAACAGGCGAAAGAGATCCTTCGCCGACTTGAGCTTGAGCGTGCCCGCTACATCAGCGAGGCACCACCTTGCATATTCGACAGACCTGGCCACCTTCCCGGGAGTTTCGAAGATATGATAAATGCATCGACGAAGAAGATTCGGCCAGCAGCGGGCGAGCTTAGATAATGCAAGCAGCCTAAAGGCGATACCTGATGTGTCATCAGGATCAGTCGGCAAGCTAGCCAACACGTCCATGAAAACCTCGTCGTGGAGCGTCAGGATGAAAAGCTCAAAGATACCCGCGATTCTCTCTGCAATGAAGCACTTCACCTGCATAACAGATGACTTCATAATACGAAGTAATGACGTACGACAAGAATCCAACCCAAGGTCGGTCCCGTATGAAGGTTTGGCGCGTAGCAATGTGAAGAGCAATCGTGCCATGGATATCTCCGCTTTGGCTGAGAATAGATTGGATTTCAGACACAGTTTGACGAAGTAATTGTACAAGTCTCCAACAGCCTCGGCAAGCTCATGGCTATCATTCAACCAAATGTTGTGGATGCCATCAAGGACGTCCAAGCATGTGGTAATTGCCACTTCACAGCATTGATACTCTGAGTCTTCCATCAAAGAACCAAGTCGTTGTATGATTTTGAAGGCATTCTCGGGTCCCACAACGAGATCCGAGCTCGATAGCTCAACAAGCAGCGCCTGACAACACAATAACTCGTCATCGGCCATTGAGAGCAAACTCTCGACCCATTGCGTTGGGAGAAGGCCAATCTGACTCGAGTCATCATGAATGACGCGGAGGAGCCGTAGTCGTTGCTGGGTCTCAAGATAAAACGCTCGAGGGCATATGCTCAACAGTACGTTTGATCGCGGCATGGAAGAAGTGTTTGAGTGTGACGCGATTCTACTGCTCTGGGAATCGAATTCGTCGTCTAAATCCATCAGATCTGAGTCCGTACCCTGGATAGAACGCGAATGCCTACGCTCTATCACCTTAGCCATCGTGGACAGAGTGCGAAGCAAGGGGGCATGATGAGACTGTAATCGATGCAAATCAGCTGTGTTAAGGCCGGGTATACAAGATCTTATGATTCGTAGACTAGCATCGACAAACGAGGCTGGCTCAACCGAATCCATGGCTATGAGCAAACTCTCTTCTGCCAATTTCCTTACGGTTGATTCCGTAGAGGTCGCTTGAGAAGCGTTCAGGTCAGCAAATTGGGGAATCAGAAGAGCGCCAATTATGCACGCAGAAACCAGACTTTGAAACCGTTCCAGGGAGATTTGATTTCCACCGTCTTTGGGCTTCTTTGCCCATGTGTTGCATAGCTCCACGAGATCATCTAGCTTTGGAGCGAAAAGTTCATAAACCAGCTTTTTTGAGGGATAAGAGCTGTTGGAATCTGCTGCTGTACGAGCATTTTGGTCCTTGTCTGACTTGTAGAAACATGTGTGCACTTCGTGCAAGGTCCTCTGTCGCCTCAAAAGCAGCAAGTACTCAGTGAATTGTGTCATTTCTTGCCTAGACCGCCATGCTGCCCCAATAGAGGTTCCTGAGCCAGCCGACAAGGCGTTCCAGAATAGAGGTTCAAGGCCACAACACAGTCGGACAAGATTGACAATTTCTAGAGGTTGAATGTGAAGGGAAACCGCAGACGAAAACGACATTTCGCCTAAATTGTAGTTTGGTTAGCTTCCCGCCAGCTACATCCGCAGGCTGGATTAGATGCAGACTCACTAGGGTTCCATCTGAGGAACACCCATCTGATAATATGACTTGACGTAGCTTGACTAGCACCGGGGACTCTGGCGTTTCGCAAATGAAACAAATGGAACATCAGTGCTAGTGACGTATCGGAAAGCAGGCCTGGTCCATTGACATCCGCGGTTGTCACGACACTATTGATGTCCTCAGAGATCAAATTGTATGGCAGGATGTCGGCCTCTAGGATGCGATGCAACAACAGACATGCAGCTCTGCTCGTCGATGGAACACTGATTGACCTGATCGCGTGATGCCACAACTGCTTCCATTGGTCTAAGTCGATGCCTCCAGCCGTCATGAGTGGCGCACAACTAACTCCTCAATCAGTACAGTCTAGAAAGGAGCGCTTGGGGATCGCACCTCGAAGCCGCAGTAAAAGCCCAGCTAGCTGTTGCTTGGTTCTTGTCTGCTGCACATATTGCTAGATCTTCAATAATCGAAGTGAGATCATCAACAGTGATTGCATGCCCATCTAGGAGAAAGCACACCAGCTGAAGCGCAGTCATTTGTGTACCGCGGGACCTCGACCTAAGCTTAAGTCTGAGTCGATATTGAGCCTCATGAGTTCGCCGTCTCTTGCTAGGCTGTTCAAGAGTTTCCGTGGAATACGTTGCAGCGTTCGAGCTGTTGTTTAGCAAAATGCTCTCCAATAAAGCTAGATTTTGGATGACCGCCCAGTGGCTCTCCCCATCTGGATTATGGTCACGAACCCCAAACGAGTTTAGATGCATAGATTGATGCGGTAGAGATGAAAGACTGAATGTGAGGTCGTGCAACTGAAGATGAGAATGGTCATTGCGTTTCGAATATTCCTGCCAGAGAGGTTCTGCGAGATTCTCGATCATAGTCTGAATATCAGTGTTCCATCCGCTACACAAACTCTCTAGATGGGTATGAGCAAGTAGAAGGGTCTTGGAAATCTCATTCCGCAAGCCTTTGATAAGTTCGTCTTGAGAGACCTTATCCGCACGCCACCAGTAGCCCATCAATGGTATCATGCCCTTGACCAGCTCGAGACCATATTCGATGTCATCCGCTCGAATGCGAGTGAATATGGTGTTGCAAATAGAGAAACACATCGTTTGCATGGACCCAAGGCTCAAGTGTTTCATCTTCAAGACTTGGATGGCAATACTTGCTATCAGATTTCCACATCGTGCCACGGGCGCGTTGGAACCTTCTACAAGGAACTGTAGATTCTGTAGAACGTCTTTGAGACAGTCAATATCCGTTGTACCGCCTCGCTTCTGGTTTTGGGTTGAGCTGCTGGTCTGCTGGTTTGGGCGAGAGGTCGCACTTCCTGGAGCAGGGGAGTTACGCGCCACCAGTATCAAGCTGGAGTGTGCCTCACTCGGAAGGATGTATGTGGCGGCATCAAGTAGGAAGTCAACACAAGTCTCCCAAGGTCTAGCATCCTTTCTAGCGAGGAACTCGACATGAGATTGACGCGACAGCACCTCCGATAGTGCCTTGATGTAGTCTTGCATCAAAGGAGCCACAAAATTATTGTCTGGACCAGGCAGTACCTGAGTGATATGATCTATCAATGCCAGCAAAGTCTTGCGTCCAATTTTTCGGGTCGCCCTAGCGGCTGTCATTCTGATTGCGGAGGCGCATTTTGCAAGTCTAGTGCCCGCAGCTTTTTGAACCGACTCCTTTTTCCTCTTGTCGTAGAAATTGGATTTCTCGAGAACGACGACGCTGAATAGGCTTTCGAATATGTGATGATAGCTCTTGTCGCCGAGATCAGTGCTACATTCGGGTTATTAATTCAGCGTTTACCAAACGAAAGCCGCCATCACATACATATTGACGCTTCGGTTGCGAGGATTGAGTAGTGTGATAAGCTCTGTCAACAGATTAGACAAACCCGTTTCAACTAGATACCTCAATTTCGTTTACCTTCTATGGCCTTGTCGCGATTTTTAACAGACCCGGACTTGACATCGCCTACAAAAATGGTCATCATTAAGCAATGCAAGGAGTATCAGACACGCTGTATTTACTAGCCAGGTTCATGACAGTGAACGTATGAGATGAGGCCATCTTTGTTCAAGGAATAACTCGAGATATCTTTGTTTCACTCGACGTTGTAGGATCATGCAAAATTACCGAGCCCATATCACGCGTAACAAACTTGCGGACTAACAGCGCGTAGGTGCCAATGCAAATTGACGGCTCGGGAGAGAGACCAGTGGACAGGTTACGGCGAATATAGCCTCATGCTGAGCCCGTGACTGGATCGAGCCGGTACAAATGGCCGACAACGAAGCTTTGAAGTGAGTGACTGCGATGAAATTGACTTCATCAAAGGCGTCGTAGCTCCCAGTGCCTTGCAACGAGTTGCCTTGGCGTCTGATGGCGCTGCACTTGGCGGGAAGCTCTCGAAGTTTCTTGATTGAAATCCCTTGTCCATATTCCAGAATATGGCGGGCAGAATCTACACCGCCTTCCTGTTATGCGACCTCGACCCGCTTGCGGAAGCTCGCCTTCCAATCGCAGGACAGGTTTGTTTATTGTCAACTGGGGGATGGACGCAGCGAGGCTGCCTGACATCGAACACGACTTGTCGTCAATTCCGTGCCTGGATCAGATTTGCGACGAACTGTGGTTGTTCAACAACCCAGTGTTTAGCTACTTGAGCGGCTGACTTGCCTTGCCTGTTTGCGACTGGAGGGATTCCGACATGCGATAGTGTCAAACGACTACAATGGCCGAAATCACAGTTCTGGATGCGTTGCAAGCCTTCCATCGCGAACTGATCGCGCTGACCGCTGGTTTCGGAGATACCATCGAAAGCCTGGATAACGACATCATAAGGCAGATATTTGAGAAGGAGTTGAACAAGTTACTTGACTGCCCGTCGAGGAACGATCAGAGTCGCAACACAATCAAATCTGGTGAGCTATTCCGTCGCCGGTGAAACACTGAGGTGGGAAGTCACTAATTGCTAAGCAGGAAGATTGAGGTTTGAGGATACGGAGGTTTCAATAAACGAGAAATTTCAACAAGAGGCGCTGTTGCTGTCTGATGAACTCGATGTCGATGAAGTCGATGCCGCGAAATGCCTGTTCGAATCACAAGACGATCGCTCCGTCCTAGGCCGAAGTTTGTTAGAATGCGGTGTCATCCGGTTTCACCAGCAACGCAAATATGTACTGGACATTCTGAGACTCCTTCTAGACCTCGATATTGCCGAGGAGGAGAACGAAGAGACGAGCGCTCTGGGAACGATCAAAGTGTTTGTGGCGACACGGCTCTTCCAGCCCGGACGTTCTGCAGCGAAGCGATATGTTCCAAGGTGCATGGCTGCCATGTCTAAAACTAAGAGCTGGCTGCAAAAGATGGCGGACAAAATCGCCGCCGCTCAAGCACTCAGCTCAGCGAGGCCCGGACAGCTCGCCGAAGACATAGCGGCCGTGGAATTTACACGAGTGAGCTTGATACAGCAGCATGAGCTATTAGGTGTCATTCTTTGTCGCTGTATAGAGAAAAGAGAGGCAGATATACCAGATTTTATGGACTTTGTTTCAACCCTCAAAAAAGTAGACAAGTACGACAATTTACTAGGTCAGCTCATTGTCCCGCCTTCAATTTTTGCTCTAGCTTTTCAAACGCTAACATGGAGTAGCACATTTGATTCCTGCTATGGGCGCGTATATATCCCTCTTTGGCTCAGAGGAAGGCGGTTATGACTTGATCAGAGTGCGAGAACTGCATGGCAAATTGTTTCCAGCGGGCGACGACTCGACATGGCCACTACCACATCTCCATGCTGCATTTCGAGCTTGGTGGCTGGCCGAGTACAGCGGCTTCTATCTTGACGATCCACCGGAGTCGGCGATTCCCCCCGGCACCGACCTGGATGAAGAGGATCGCCAACGTTCGAATCAATTCCTTGATGCCCTCAAGGATGGTGCCTTCGACTTTTTGCTTTCCCTTGCTGGAGACGTGAAGCCCGCCGACTGGCACGATTCAGTTCGCGTAGGTATGCGCAACTGGCTCACCAGAAAATCATCCATTCTAGCAGTCGATTCTGTTCAATTCGCTGGCTTCTTTCAGTTGTGCCTTATGGCGCAGATAGAGGTATTTGTCGATGCGTTTATTTCCAACCTCCCGGACGTCTTGAGAAAATTACGAGTCGAGGAAGATGAACAACGCCAGCTCAGTCAGGCACACGAGCAGGATCTGGATCTGGAGAGGTTCCTCCTCGTCATAGCCTACGCTTATGAGGGTCGACCAGACGCGGCCTCCAATTTCTGGTCAGATCCTGAAAGCAATCTTGCGGGATTCATGCACTGGGCGTCTAGGCGAGCATCGACCCCGCTTGTGACTGCGTTTTGTGAGATGCTTCAAGCTATCGCTGGAAACGATGAATGTGCCACAGCGGCTCATGAGTTCCTACTGGATGATAGCCATCAGTCGTCAGGGAAAATGAGGAGATCACAATCACTTACCTGGACACAAATCTTCAAAGAACTTGAGTTCTTCTCTGACAAGATCAGACAGAAGCCGGCAAGCGCTCAGCCTTCGAGATATCGAGGTGGGAAACCGTCTACAGATGTAGTTGAGACGGAACCAGAATCAGCCATGTTGCTTGAGTGCTACCTCCGCCTCATGACCAAACTATCCACAGAGAGCGAAACTACGCGTCTATTCTTACTACAAAACCCCAACTATAACATGGTGGACATGCTTTACGAGCTTGCCAGTGGTCCTGTCCCCCCAAGACTTCGAGGTTGCGTTTTCTTTGCATTGAAAGCTCTCATGTCGAGGAAAACCACGCAAGAATGCTATGCTATGTGGGCTTGTTTGGAAAACTGGATGACTGGCGGTTACACTGGTTCCCCTGCCGGAGCTGCGAGGCAAGCACAGCCCGCACCGCTCATATCCATGGACCGTATTTTAGATGAAATGAGCGGCGGCTTTGAAGACGCAGAATCTCTTGTGCAGCTACTGTTTTCGCTCGTCTCGCCTGCCATTGACAGCAGCCCATTGAACGACTCTCTTCCGTTTCCTGACAACCTTGGGTCAAGCTCACGAAAACCGGGCATCGAAGTGTACGTTGATTTTGTCGCGGGCATGGTGTTTGCCAATAAGGTCCAGGACTTACAGGACAAGCATCAACTTCGGGTGCTGCGGTTAAGCTGCCTCGACTTCATTCTGGCATGCCTGTCCACATTCAACGAGGACTTGATCGTTGTTGCAAATGAGACCTCGATTAATATTGACTCCGTCATTGTCGCCACAGACCTTGCAACATATGTTCAAAAACACCCTTTCGCGAGAGTCATGGAGTGGATGTTTAACGGCAAAGTCATGACCGCACTGTTCAACACGATACATCAAGAGCCAGCAGATGTCGGCAATGCAGCTCCAGACTCGCCTTTAATTCTCGGTATACTGAGAGCTGTTGAAGTCGTTACCAAAGTTCTTGATCTGGAAGCCACTTACCTTGACCTGGTCAGGCCGCTCATCAAAGCACAATCTGGCGCTCGCCGCCTACGTTCCGTCGCCAACGCAACATACGCCTCGTTTCAAGACGGTCTCGTTACTCGACTGAACCTCGTGGTGGACTTGGGCAACTACTGCGGGATTGGACATCCGGACCTGACGTTAGCTTGTCTCAAACTCCTTGGAAAGATGTCATCATCGTCGAAGATTGCAGCAACGTGGTCGGGATCCACCCGCCATTCTCATCGTAACAAGGCCATTGTAGCGATGGAAGCCAACGGCGAACACGAGTCAATATCCCGTTCATTTATATCTGACCTCATGACACCTCTTGAGGCTGGTCGTGAGGCCGAGTCACCCAGTTACATCACGAAAATTTACATCTTGGATTTTCTCCTCAGCTGCCTCAGCACAACCCCCAGAGAGCCAACGATTGCTCACTTGCTTCTCGGCTTTAAATGCGATGTGGCCTCCATCTCGATTGAGAGCAACGGAGCATTCTCGAATCAAACATCCTTATTTCACACATTGCTCCGACTGCTGATGGAGATACCATCTGGAGATGCGGAGGGCATTCGCCGATGGCTGGTTGCTATCAAAGCCAAGGTGATGCGTATTCTCCATATCCTCTGGAGTTCGCCCCTCTCGGCTTCTCTTGTAATTAGCGAATTGCGTGCGAACGAGTTCCTGTTCCACCTACTTATTCGCGAAACCGTCATTCAACCTGACCTTCTCTGGGAAGGACAGAATGTTGTGCTCCCCCATTTCCCCGTGACCGACGGGGCTGCGACGCTTGTGGATTTCTTGACCTTGAGAAGCATTGCTCTCGACTACATGGCTATGGAGCTTTGCATGATATCTCAAGGCAAGGTACCGAGCATGAAACGACGCATATTTGATGCCCTGAATGGTCAGGTCATCGGGGATGGCAATGAGCCCATCCAAACGCCGACTGTGTTTGATCTGTTCGATTTTCTTCTTCCAGAAGGCATTTGGGAAATACCGCCTCCGCCCCTCCAATTCTATCATGACCTGGATGTCGGTATCTGCTTGGAGAAAGATGCTGATGATAACGCCATTCACAACATAGACCGAGTGCGAGAAATCTTGTTGCTCAAACGAAGCGACTCTAACAGTCAGGGTGCCCTCATAATAGCCCATGATCTTGCTGCGATCGAAAGAGAAGAGGCGATGATTCTTGAATACCTTCTCTTTGTCAACAGTCAAAAACAAATTGCAACCCAATGCGCCAAGGTGTTAAGGTCGTGGACCAGGCTACTACTTGTGATGATTGAGTGCAGTGATCACAAGGGCACGGCGCAAACATCCTTCTTTCTGCAAGCGCTGCAGGCGGTACTGCCAAGCCTTGAGGCCTTCGCATCAGATCGGCCAGGCGAGGCGCTTGAGCTAGCGACGATTGCGAGAGTCTTGTTGTCGAAGCTGGAGATGGGCAGGCAGAATCCGACCGACAGGCACGGGCAGTCGATTGGTAATCTCGTCAGCGACAAACTGTATCAGTTGTTCCAGATATGTCTGCAGGCTGTCGCGAAGTGGGCTGGTACTCCCGAGCTTCGATCAGTATACTATGAGATTTGCTACCGATATCTCACGGGCATGTCAGAGCAGGGAGTCTTGGATCCATCACGGCCCAAGGCAACCAAGACAATCGAAATCTACGGTGAGAGGCTGATTAATGTCATTTGTGATGACGCCTACTGTGGCGAACCTAGTTGCCAGTCTGCCGCTCTGGTGTTGCTGAACGCTTTTGTTCATGTCGGTCGTCAAGAAGATGACAGCCATGTTGTCGAGACGCTCAATCGACTCAACTTTATTGGTATCGTGGTCGACTCTCTCCGCAACGTCATGAACGAATGGCACAACGCCTATGCTTCCGGTACGAGTTCCTTGCTTCCGTCCCTTTGCAATCAATGTATAATGAGTGTTTCCGAATTCTCACCGCGAACCCCCTTCCTCAACTACCACTAACGCTCCCTTCTTTTGCTCCAGACTACACAGATCAACAAAACTACCAGAACGCCCGTTTGGCCCTCCTCCTCCAAATAGCCCAATCTCGCTCGGGCGCCAAGTACATTCTCTACGCCAACCTCTTTCGCGCCATGGACGCATCCGGCCTCTTCACCGCCGACCCGGAACTCCAAAGCGATGCCCAAAACTCCGAAGCCCTGCAGCAACACTACGACCTGTTAGCCAAAGTCGTCCGCATTATCGGCGCCGCTCTCCTCAGTCGAGGCAGCCACAACATTGTCCAAGGGCGCAAATTCCTCACCGACCACCGCATGCTCGTGACGCATACCCTCAAGAGGAGCGCGGGCATCGGTGGCGACACATCCAACTCTGTCCTGGATGAGAAAATAGACGATCTCGCCGACGCACTCATGGTCATGATTGCGGCGACAAGATTCCTTGATTATGAGACCGAAACGACCGTGGACCCAGTTGGACCAACTCGTTCGCTGTTCCACTAAGCCAGGGTCCAAAAGAATATGTAGGCGCGCGAACACACATTATGGCGTTGGGATGAAAGCAGGGATATTCACGCATGTTGTTTGAGAAGGGTACCGGATTCTGACGGGGCTCTGTTTTTGATTTTATTTTTTCGATATTATTTTACTCGGAGGACGACAGAATTAGTAAGCGCGCTGAGAGCCAGGACAAACATACAAAAACGCATAGCGTGACGTGAAACTTTGGGTTATCTCCGCACTTCATGTACTCCCTTTCCTTTCTGCTTAGAAAGGGGTGTTGTTTCGTGATATGTACAAGAGTTCGCATGAAAACGCTGGAGATCTATTCTATCCTATTGATAGATTGGGACCATGATGAGGGCACAGACTTCAGTTTGAATGGGGGAATCGTTGTAATGCTCATTTATAGAAAAATGACGGATACAAAAATAGAACGCACACGCAGACTGCATGTTGTTTGGCATGAGACGCCGCGTGTCCGTTATGTAGGAGTAGACGCGGTGGTACAAGAGACGCCGTTTGGCTGTCGACCGACTTTTCCCTCGGTTAACAACAGGGCCTCATTCCCGTCGCAACCTTTCTGACCCTTTTCCCGACGTGACTCAAAGTCGCCGCCGCCACTATTGATGGTTCAGTCATACACATCTTTTGCAGGCAGAGAATGCCTCCATTGGTGTATTGTACGTGAAATCAAGTCGTGTCATCGTCAAACATGTACGATTTTGCACATACATAACTCATGTTCTCGTGATGCGAAGGCTCCATCATCTGCGCCGCAGCCTGCATGGCAGAGCGGAGCGGAGCAATCTATTAGGCTTCGTCGGTGTGAGGTACACCCACTTACTCCTCACGATATTTCCCCTGCCTTCCGCTTTCCCTTTTTCGCTGCTGTCATGAGTTTTAGCTCCAGAGGCCAGAAACCTTTTGTTTTGCTCGTGTAGAGAGTCCTTTGTTTCACATCGATCTTTGCTCGACACATGGGACACTTGTTCTTGGTCGCTTCCGCGTACAGCGAGGAGTGCAGGCACTGGGCGCAGTATAGATGGCCTAATTGCGAGAATTATTGCACGTCAGTTTGTATATATAATTTGGAGGAAATGAAAGCAGGGTAGGTTTTGCTATTTTATGTCGCGAGAGCAACGTACCGCAGTGTGTCACTGTTAGAGTCGAGACATTGTCCATGCATATGACGCACTGAAACTTGGAGATCTTGATCATCTCTTGTACTTTACCGGGCGGCTCCAGAGGTTTTGTCAGATGTTCAGGAACCTCTGTAGCCTCGGTCAAGTCCAACGTCGTCAAGTCTTTGTCGCCACAGACTGATTCTACATCTTGCGGCACGAAGCTATCCCCGAACAAGTCGTCATCTGACACCGGTACCACTTCCCACGGATCCATCATCGTATTATTGGGTATGCTATCTGGTGCCGCTGTTGTTCGCTGCTGCTTGGCCGAAGGTGGGGTGCCCGTTCCGCTGTGTATGCGTTGTTGTCGGGGCGATGACGGCATCGTATCCGGAAGAGAACCGTTCGATTGAGGCATCTGCTCATCACGGTCCTCATCGGAAAAGTAATTGGTAGCTTGCGATTCCCTGTCAGGCGAAGGACACAGCCGCGGCCTTGTTGATATCAAAGGCGCGGCAGACGAACGATCATAGGAGGGAGAACGGCGACGAGGGTCTCGTGGTAATGGCCTGTCCGCTGGTAGATCCGCTGTGAACGATGGATAACTTGACGGCGACGAGAATTCGTGGTCAGCAATGGCGTTCAAGAGATCGTCGTCCAGATCTCCAGCGCCGAGTTGCCTCGTGGTGTTACCGGTGGATGATGCGTGGTCGGCAATTTTGTCCTCGCCCCACTGAACGGAATCGATGGTGGCGGTCGTCGTGTGGCTGTTTTCGCCGCGGCGGAGCGAAGGTGAGGATGAGGGCTTCGAGACAACCGAATTCTCAGCGCGTGTCGCACGTCGTCGAGTCGTGGGCGATAGAGACGGTGACTTCCGCAGATGGTGTCTGGGTGAGCAGTTGGAGGACAGCGTCGGCCTGGACAGAGATGAAGGACTTTGGAGGGGCCTTGCGCCAATGACAGATTCCGTGGCCATTGAGTATCACGGCAGGTGCAGGAGGCAACGACACGTCGATACGTCTGAGCCGTGATTTGTGAAGCATAACAGACGCAGACGAACAGAAGCGGACGATAGGTAGTTTGGGCGGCGATCCGTGGACCGTAGGTGTGCTTCGCTACCTAATGATCTAGGTATGTATCCCATCGGCGCCGATTCGGCGGTCCAGAGGCTCATTTTCGGGCGGTGGCACGCCCCGGTGGCGTTTGAGTGGTGTTTGGAAAGTTGGAAAGTGGGGGAGGCTCTGAACTTCTGAAGTACATACCTATGTACCTACTAATAAGAAGTGAGTGAGAGTCAGTGACCCCTGCATTGAATGCATTGATGATTGGAGGTCGGTCAAACCGTCACCTCCACACCGATCTCCGATTCGGGCCTAGTGCATCGTCTCTTTTCGACTTCGTGAGACCTACAGAAATGACGACGGGAAAATCTTCTGCGTTGATCACTTCAATCGCCCTTCGACCTCGTGACCCTTAAATACCCTTCCATCACAACATCAAGCTTTCCATTCTTAGACTCTGCTGCAACGAACCCGGAGCCCATAGAGGCCTTGCAGTGATGCAGCGCTGTCGCTTATGAGTCCACTGTCTTCCATAAGTGGCCATGTCCAGCGCGCTTCGACCGCATGCTTCGTGCGACTTGCTCGCCACCAGGCGCATCGTCGCCCGGCCTTGCAAGTCCATGTTCGCTGGCTAGCTGACGTGGCCCAACGTAAAGATGCAAGCCTGGCAAGTATGCCAAAGTCCCCCCTTCGTCTGACCTGATCGTTCAAGCGCAGGCAACTAAAGTCTTGTCCCAATCCAGTCCCGTCTGAGGCTAGACACAACGAGGTTGGCGTCCAACAACTGAGTGCCCACGTTTTTGAGCAAATCTTTCCTGGCAGATGCACGACACAGTCCCAAGATCTAGTCGAGCTTTCGAGAGATCATCTACAAAGGCATGACCTCTTGGGCCGAAACACCGATACCTCCGGACCTATAGCGTTTGATCTTCCACGACTCGAGGGACGCACTCTCGATGAACATTTTTACAAGCTCGGCTCTGACGCTTCGGAGCCTTACTTAGCGTTTGCGAAAATATTTGCTGGCGCGGACTGTCCGCCGAAGCCTACAGCATGGGTGAGGCGAAGCGGATGGACGAAATATTATCCCGATGGGCAGAGCGAAGCCGTGGACGCGCCAGAGGAAACCATGCTGTGCTTCGACACAGAGGTCCTGTATAAACAGAATCCATTCGCCATCATGGCGTGCGCCTCAAGTCCTACGGCTTGGTATGCCTGGCTCTCTCCGTGGCTTCTGAGCGAGACGACGAACGAACGCCAACTGATCCCTCTTGGCGATCCCACCAAACACCGGATCATCGTTGGACATAACGTTGGGTTTGATCGTGCCAGAATTCTTGAAGAGTACGACATCAAACAGTCCAACAACGCTTTTTTCGACACCATGTCATTACATGCTGCTGTCAACGGAATGTGCTCTCGTCAACGGCCAACCTGGATGAAGTACAGAAAAACCCGCGAATTGGCCGAGAGAAGCGATATTACTAGCGATGAACTGGCGGAACTATACGAAGATGAAAATGAAGAACTTTGGCTGGAGCGGAGCTCGGTGAATTCTTTGCGAGACGTGGCCAAATTCCACCTGAACTTGTCAATGGAGAAGACGACTCGAAATGATTTTGGCGAGCTCGACCGTGACGGCATTCTCGCCAAGCTGGATTCTCTCCTTGATTACTGTGCGAATGACGTTGACATCACGCACAGAATCTATCAAAAAGTATTCCCCAATTTTTTGGAAGTCTGTCCTCATCCTGTCAGCTTCGCTGCATTGCGGCACATTTCCTCTGTCATTTTACCGGTGAATCGGTCTTGGGATGCTTACCTTGCCAATGCCGAAGCGACATATAACAAACTGTCCGAAGCTGTGCAAGAGAGACTGATAGGCTTAGCAGAGAAGGCGCTGGCCCTCAAGAACGACGTTGACCAGTGGCAGAATGATCCGTGGATGAAGCAGTTGGATTGGTCCGGGCAGGAAATTCGAATGACCAAGGGGACAGCCAAGAAGCCACCGCGTCCAGTAGCCCGACAAAAAAAACCCGGCCAGCCTCAGTGGTACAGAAATTTGTTCCCTTCAACGGACTCTCCAATCAACATCTCTGTGCGAATCAGAATCGCCCCTATCCTTCTCAGACTATGCTGGGATGGGCATCCACTGTTTTGGTCTGACAGGTATGGGTGGACTTTCCGAGTACCCCGAGGCGAAAGCGACAAATACACGTCAACGCAGATGATCAAGTGCGAATTTGATGAGAAAGAGGCTTCGCTCCGAGACGACCAGGAACACGACTACTTCAAGCTTCCCCACAAAGACGGGCCGACCTCTAGATGCACCAACCCCATGGCCAAAAGCTACCTGAGCTACTTTGAGAAGGGCATTCTTTCGTCAGAGTACGCATATGCCAAAGAGGCTCTCGAGATGAACTCGTCTTGTTCCTACTGGATCAGTGCACGAGACAGAATCATGTCGCAGATGGTCGTGTACAAGAGCGATCTGAACGCGACCGAACGCAAAGAGGAGGAAGACGGCTTTATCCTGCCACAAATCATTCCCATGGGTACCATCACCAGACGCTCTGTGGAGAAGACGTGGCTGACGGCCAGCAATGCCAATAAGAATCGCGTGGGCTCAGAACTCAAGGCTATGGTCAAGGCTCCCGATGGCTATTGCTTCGTGGGAGCAGACGTAGATTCTCAGGAGCTTTGGATTGCCAGTCTGGTAGGCGACTCCACCTTCAAGTTGCACGGCGGCAACGCGATCGGCTTCATGACACTGGAAGGTGTCAAGGCGGAGGGGACAGATATGCATTCTCGCACTGCGTCGATCTTGGGCATCACCAGAAATGATGCCAAGGTATTCAACTATGGTCGAATATACGGTGCCGGCTTGAAATTTGCGACTACACTCCTGCGTCAATTCAACCCCGAACTGTCTGAGAAACAGGCGAACGCAATAGCTGGCAGGCTATACGCCAATACCAAGGGCACGAAAACGACTCGCAGGACCATTCACCCGCGAACGTTTTGGCGGGGAGGCACGGAATCGTTTGTATTCAATAAACTTGAAGAGCTTGCGGAGCAAGAACGGCCACGAACATTTGTACTAGGTGCGGGCATCACGGAAGCTTTGATGAGCCGAAACCTCAGCAGTAGAGGCGGTTATTTGACCTCGCGAATCAACTGGGCTATTCAGTCATCTGGCGTCGACTACCTTCATCTACTCATAGTGTCCATGGACTTTCTTGTGCGGAGGTACAACATCAACGCACGTTTGGCTCTCACGGTCCATGATGAGATTCGATACGTCGTCAAGGCAGAGGACAAGTACAGGGCAGCCATGGCTCTGCAGGTAGCCAACCTCTGGACTCGCGCCATGTTTTCACAACAAGTTGGCATTGATGACCTGCCTCAATCGTGCGCCTTCTTCTCTGCCATAGATATTGATCACGTGCTCCGCAAAGAAGTCGACATGGACTGCATCACACCGAGCCATCTCACTCCCTTGCCGCCGGGAGAAAGCCTCGATATTTTCAAGCTCCTCGACAAGGGCCAGCAAGCTTTCCTGGACCCAGGGATCGTACCTGAAGAGCACTCTGCTCCACGTCTCGACGACTACCCGTATTCCCCACGGACGCCCGTTATGCAGGCACTTCAAGACGCTAGTAGCAATCAGCCGACGTTCATTAAAGCACAGATCCTGAACGACGACAAGGAACTAGCGGACCTGATACAAGAAGTCAGGAAGACACGATTGGCCACCACGCCCAAACAAGCACTCAAACAAACCATCGAGAAAGCGTACAAGCCTACAAAACTCGTGGCAAATGTCCTGTTTGAAGCACAACCCCATCAAGTGCTCATGGAGGAGTCCATGTCAGTTTCAGAAGCTCTACAGCCAAAGCACGACCATGATGAGGTTGACACAGGTGAAGGGGCTTCAGAGAGTGCACGCAATGCTCAGAGGCAACGCGCGGGGGCGTGATGGAATCGCCTTTGCACTTGCACTTGCCTACACCTGGCTCTTTTTGTGATGACGATAGATGCTCGGCGAACGTCTTATATGACCTCACATCACTGTAGATGAGGAGGACAACGATAGAGAACGAAATATTGTACGATGTATTGCCGACTACCAGACGGGGGGCGGTGGCGCAGGTGTTCTTGTTGTATTTGCATAGGTTAGGTATAATGTCGGTCTATCTTTCTTGTACATATGTACTCTACTACTTGATGTAATTATATGGACTTGTACATACCTTACTGAATGGAGTAAGAAAAGCGGCTTTTGGATTCATTGACTGACGATCGATCTGTGTATGACAATTGTGTTGCAACTTGCGACGCGCTGGGGACAAAGTCGGCAAGTCACATGCTTTGGATGCTTTATTAATAACTCCGTAGCGGCCTCGAGGTTCGAGGTGACATTGCGTCAAGCTGGTGGGTTGGCCAAAGAGTGAAGGTCGTCAATGTACATAGGTACATAGGTAGGTACCTACAGTAAAACCTCGTTTAAACGATCACTCCTAATGGGCCCTCCGGCCATCGTTAAACCGAGGTATCGTTAATTCAAGGTAAGTCACGTGGCTCGAAAACCATCACATGATGGCTACCCTATATGAAAATACCGCGTCATGGGAATATAGAATGTATGACAAAAATATTGTTGGCCATGGAGATGCAGGTTCATTCCTGAGTAGAACTGGCTGGTATGTATGTAAATGGTCATGTCGTCAGCCGCCGCCCCGCCCCCGCGCTGGACCACAATACCAGGAGGTACCTGGGTCCTGGCAGCTTCGGACTTAGCTTTCCTGACAAGATCAACTCAACAACCAGATCGTGCGCTGTTCCAAGAGCTTCCACAACGACTTCAAGACCATCAGATCAGATATCCCGATCCCCTCACCGTTACACAGCTGAGTCGTCGGTCCAACTCGTTTCCAACATGGCAGCCCCGGACCCGACATCAAAGCCAACAACCGAGCAAGTCATCCAGCGACTCAGAGACTCCCGTCCACCGGTCACGGACAAGTTCACATACCTGACCATCATAGACGAATCCCTCTCGCCCGATATTCTACCCACTCTCCACGACATTCTGCAGGATGTGACGCTCACGAGCGAAATTGGCTGGGACCTCGTCGAGATGCTCATCAGCGTACCTGGGAGCGAAGGCTGCTTAGAGAGCATTGCACGGCTAGGAAACCCTCGAGAAGTGATTCTCAAGGTCTTGCACGTCATGGAAGCAACATCGGGCGCGGAAGGGAGCGAGGGCGAAGGCGCTTCTGGGACCAACAAAGCCTTCGTGACTCTCTGCGGCATGCTCGGCATCTTACACAAGAGACTCCAAGTCAAGGCGCCGTCTCGGTTCCTACACACGACTCTGGACACGGTCTACCGATCCTACGATCCCACACACGCGGAATCGACCGCCGCAATCATCTCGCTCTTGCAGTCCGTCTCGGCGCAGAAGCGTCCTCCGCTGCCCACGAGGCAGTCGAGTACCGTTCTGGAGACGCCCATGCACAATGCCGCCGGCGACGCGGCAGAGAGCGCGCCAGACCCCGAAGCGGATATGTCTGATAAGCCGAATGCGGAGGAGTCAGAGATTGCGAATCACTTGTTGCAGTCATTCATTACGTGCGTTTTTGAGGCGTTTGTCAATGCGAATGACTTGGAATGGGCGAGTCGCATGCTGGAGTATACATATCCGCAGAGAATTGTGCCGGGAAGGAAGACCATGATGCAGGCGTTCAATGAGGAGAGTGATTTGCGCGCCAAAGATGCCTTGGCTGGCCAACTAGCAGTGAGTTGGATCTGCTATGATCAAGACCTGTGAAAGGAGAACGCCTGACCGCCGCGGGGGGGGGGGGGGGGGGGGG